>JAOTAV010024140.1:0-22060 GCA_026546445.1 Cyclargus thomasi
ATATGTGTATCATATAATAAAAATCTTAAATATGTGTATAGTATAAAAGTATTAAATATATTTCCGTTGTCTGGTACGTGGTGTGAAGAGTCCATAGATATTTATATTTAATGGTGAAAGAATTTTTATTCCAAAAATTATTTTAGGTTTGGTTGCTACGGACATATCTCGCCTTAAGAATTACAATTTAAATATAGATTTCGACGCTATCCATAATTCTGCATTTAATGTAATCCTTTTAAGTACCCCCATAATTTATGACGGCGACCTTTACTCAAATTTTAAAAATGTATTTGAGACTTTATTGCACAAGGTTAAGGTTTCTTATAAAATATTTTCTCGGTCGCGTCCCTATTTACACTTACGGTCCCTATTGGTCCAATTTAACGGTATTCAATAGTCAGTCAGTAAGTCATTAAGGTTTATACGTAGGCTAGACGAGTAAGTTTAATCTTCCTTATAAGTAAGTCAAAACGTTTACCACATTAGCCAAAAAAATATATGTTACTAGCTGACCCGGCAAACGTTGTTTTGCCAAAAAAAATTAGCGTTGTATTACCCCTAACATTTAGGTGGATGAATAATAGATGTTAGCCGATTCTCATAGATACGAATAAGCACAGAACAATTCATCAAAATCGGTCAAGCCGTTTCGAGGAGTATGGCAACGAAAACTGTGACACGAGAATTTTATCTATTAGATAGAATGATCTTTCAGTCTTTCGTTACTAGCCAGCCCTTTTTCTTTCAGCTTATAGTTAATCGAAAAAAAATGTATCGTGAACATTCATTTTTTTGTAAAAAACTGTATAAACTACAAAACTAACCGGTTAAGTGGAATAATTTTTTTATATATAATATAAGTTACACTATTATTAATACGTTAGAAGGAATTCTTGTTTTTATTTCGTTGTGTTAGGGGGGATTTCTAAAATTCCGAATGTATTGTCAAGGCCGTTGGCGTCTGTGTTCCCTTTTATATATACACTTACTACATTTCCTCCTACATTTCCTCAGCAGTACGCATGTTAATTCTTCGATTAGCACAGCATCACTCAATTTATTATCACTTAAGAATATTAAGAAACTTTGAACGAAATCGGGAAGTTATTCGTCTGGGTATTTCATCCATTACTCTCACTTGACGCGCCACATTAGGCTTATTAATTATTGATTTTATATTCATTACGCTTCACTTCCACATGAGATTTTGGAAGTAATTTGTCTTGAATGATTTATTGTCTCCCGAATCTTAACTTTGTGAAACTCTGAAAGCGTGCCATTAACTTAATGTGCAAACGAAGCTGGAGTAGGAATTCGGGTACGTACTCCTAAGGGCTTCCGCACGAAACTGCGAATTTGAATCGCATCGCAAAAAAACTAACATTACGGTGCGATGCGACGAGAAATTCGCAGTTTTAGCCACAATCGCCAGCAGTATTTCCGGCTCTATGCGACTTTTAAACCTACAAGAAAGCGTATACCCTCTAACAAGGCCGCAACGGCAAGGAACTCTTATGATGTAGCGAGTGTCTATAGGCAACGACAACTACTAAGCAACTGCTTACTATCAGGCAGCTCGTTGCTCATTTACCCCCTTATTTTTTTTAGTTTTGAGTTTGAGAGAATCGGAATGATGCGTCGTACTGTAACAAACATGAAATAACGTTGTAAGCGTAGGTCGGCAGGATTCGATCGAGTGCGAAGATGTTAATGTGCCGCTTGAGAGTAGAGCTCCGTTCTTTTAGAATTTTAAAGATTTTGGAGGCAAATTTTATTAGTATCAGCCTGGTGCGTTAAAAAGGCTATCTGCTTAGGTCATTTCTCTTTTTAAAACCGACTTCCAAAAACGAGGAGGATATAGCTTAATAAAACACACTTTTTCATGCAATATTTCTACTATATTCACTTCGATTTTACAAATTTATAACAAATACACGACCGGTTTCGACAAAGACAAGACAAAGGATGACTTTGTCGAAACCGGTGTATTCGTTATAAATTTGTAAAATCGTAGTGAATGTAGTGGAAGCATAAAAAACCTTAATAAGGTTGAACGTAAGTTTCCACCATGAACCAACAGTACAACCAATTACATGTAAGGAGGTTATATGTTCGGCTGTAGACATATATTTTTTTTGTATAATTAACTAAAAATCGGAGTGATCCGATTTTTACATGCTCTTGGTGTGCTGTAACGGTGTCATTAAACCTCACTAATGATATGAGATTATTTTGACTGGATTGATCGCAAAACCCGGAGAGGGTTACTGATCTTTCCGTATCACGACGACAAACATCCAAACAAATAATGGTCACTTTTATTAAATTTGAGTTTAGAAAAAAAAAACCTTCGTTTTAATTTTGCCGTGGCAGAGAATTACGAGGGCCTTACGGAAAACCTCAGCGAGTTCGTCGAGTGAGTGAATTTACTGGAAGCCTACTTTCTACTACTTTACTGGAAGTCTTCTGATATTACAAATGTCCATTTGTGACGGCAGCTGTTTTCCATCAGGTAACCTGTCTGCTCGTTTGCGACCGAATTTCATAACCATTCACTCGCCTAACTGATGGGACGGGTACGGTGTACGGTATGCATAGATTAAGCCAACCCACGCTAGGGTTTGATTGCATATCATACGAGTACTTACGTCACTAATGCCTACAGATTTACTAAGCTATCTTACAAGTAATACCCATACGCCTCGCCCGCAGAATTCCGGCTAATCTATTTAGAGCCTAAATCTCTAGACACTTGGGACGTATTTCGATTGACAGATTCGATTAAGCTGGAATTTCACCTGACCCAACTTGAGAACTGGGTTAAGACAGGTATATCAAGTATTAAGTTTCACTTGCAGGTTAATGTACCTAATTGTACATGTAATTACGGGTTTGGTCCGGAGTCCGAACTGTATTACATATGGTAGGAAATGAAAATATTAAAGATTATGTATTAAAGGATAATACCTGTAAAAATATAGCATTTTCTTTTAAAACTACAGTATAATTTTTTTATAACTACAGTATTATTAAACAGTAAAAGCTACTTTAATGTATATTTTTTAAATAACTTAACGTATAAAATATATTAATTTATTCTTCGAAATTATTGTCAATCTCAGATTAAAAAGAAGTAAATTATAAGCTTGATAAGAAATTGTTATGTTTAAAGAAACAAAACAACATATTACATTAACGGTCTTTTTTTGAAGTCGGTAAAAAATCAACTAAAAAGCTTTAGGAGCCCCATATTTTGCACGAGTAGGCCGGCCTGTATACCACAGTTTTATAAAAAACGACTGTCCTGTGCTGTGTTTCGTCGAGAGATTTTACCGAAGGTCCAACTACGTACCCTTATACTTTTTTCACGGGCATAGGTGACATAAGAGATGCAGTGGTGAGCCAAAGCCCACCACTGCATCTCCTATGTCACCAGGATCGACAGCGGTATTCAACCACGAAAATCCGCAGATATAAAAGAATATGAATCAAGCAGCCCGAGGGACTTGCTAAAGCTTAGGACGAAATTAATCAGAAGAAGATAGGAGGAGTAGGACATTGTAGAATTCCTTCACCAAAACAAAGCGGGAGGTAGCACAAAGTTGCTATGATCGAAACTCAGATAATTAAAGGGAAAGCACCACGGGAACAAATAGTAATAAATGGTAATAACTCCGCACCCCTGATCTCTATTCTCTTTCCATACTCCACTCGTAAAAGCACGATGACGCACTAATTGTAATTTTTCTAAGGCTTTCCATCTGACGCAAATGCTCAAATGCTCAATAAATAAAAAAAAAGAAATATTTATATATAAAAATCCAGAAAATAATGTTATATCATATAACTTGTCCTAATTTAAGCCTCACAACCTTTGAGGAAACTCACACAGGCAATTATATTCAACAGTAGCAATCAATGAATAAATCGAGGTAAAAGCAAACCATACAAACGATATTATCAGGTAGCACCATTATAAGGGATACCTTTGATGTATGAAGATTTCGGGAGTTCAACGAAACGAGTGTTTACTCTGACTAGGGTTACCAGATTAAAAAACAAAAGTACGGAGAATAAGCCAAAAAAATTCCTGAGAGATCTGAGATTTTTTGGTAGTTTAATATTTTTTGACGAACTATTTGAATGTGATATTATTATTTTTGTGTTCACAATCTTTGAAATTTACTCGTTTTTTTTGTCAATTTAAAAATCTTGAAGATTCATATGATTTGTAAAATCCGGTCGCAATTACAAACAAACTAACAAATGTACGTTATTGTGCCCAAAAATTACAATAAAACTTAAATAGAAATAACAATTATTTATAATTCAGACATGTAAATAAAATAGTGGAAAGGTGTCAAATATCTCAAGACAAATTTTCTGAGATATGGCAACCCTAACTCTGAGCCCGTTACGTAAAATTGGTGCCGGAAATTGACATCGGAAACATAAAATACGAGTTTTAGCTAGCTTTGCATTTAGCACAAGTTAACAATCAACTAGAAGCATTAAAATTAAAAAAAAATGCAATATGCAACAATAGGCAGTATTAACTTTGTATATACCCGATTTCGCCAGAAGGAGGGTTATGGTTTCGAAAGTTTGTATGTATGTATGTGTGTATGTATGTATGTATGTATGTATGTATGTATGTATGTATGTATGTATGTATGTATGTATGTATGTATGTATGTATGTAAAAAAAGAGTATAAAAATCCAGAAAATAATGTTACATCATATAACTTGTATGTATGTATGTATGTATGTATGTATGTATGTATGTATGTATGTATGTAGGTAAAATTGTTTAGCACGCTCTGCAGCCTAAACGGCTTGAGGGATTTTAACGTATAGTCGTTAGATTCGTCTTGATAGCGCAAGTGACACTGGAAATATTTATAAATTTAAAAAATCAAAATAGCCGATTTTAAAGTCAAAATTGTGAGGTTCCATATTTTTTAACGCCAATTTAGGTTGAGTAGGGTAATGAAATGAAGGGATTTAAATAGCCATTAGGGAAAAAAAATTTAAATAGCCAAAGAGAATTTAAATAGCCATTCTAGAAATATACATAAATTGATGTTTAAATTGCAGTCGTGTTTTCTGTTTTTGGACAGATTTAGCTTGTTTTATTTTCTGTGCTATCGGACCCAGAAGATATTGTCCTGTCGGGTTTGGTTTGTAAATCCAAACCATTCTTAAATCCCCTTAATCACACGCATAAAAGTCATTAAAATCTGTCCAGTCATTTCGGGGGGAGTTCAGGGACTTACGCAACATTATCAAAATGTGCTTAGCAGTATTCTGGGCCTCATAAAGAAATTGTAAGATTCATGTCGGCATGAATCCATAATTTAAAGGAGTTCGCGTGGACTTTACATCGTAAACAAGGCAAAAGCGATTAATCCGAAAACACTTAAAGGTAAGAGATATTAAAAATGAGCGGGCTATTGAATATTTTACAGCGAATACAATTCCGGATTCGGAATATTGGCAAATTGGAATAATACTAATAATGGCTGAAGCCGGGTCAAAGAAAATCATTTCGAGACCGCAACTTTGTAGGAAACTTTCTTCAATATAACGAATTATTGGATTTGCAGACGCCGCAGTAGAATAATCTCGTCGGACATTCGAGAATGATATCTTTTTTGTTACTTATACGACTTCTGGTAATATCGCCCCCCTGTTTTATGTTTGATTAACATATAAGCTCCGTTCGGTGTTCTCTTTCCGTTCGTTATTGTAGTTCCATCTCCCCTAATGTTTGGACACGTCGGCCGAAATTTATCGATACTATTATGGTTATGCTCACTCTTAACTATGACCGCAGCATACTTTGAATAAACTGATGGCTAGACAGAGTAGCTGACGTATAAAGTAGCATACTTTTATTCTAGTTAAGAGGATTGTATACCAGTTTTAAAACAATGGTCAATATATATATATATGAGCAATATAATAACGTTTTTTCACCCTGTAAACCCTCATTGGAATAATGATTTTGTAGTATATTGTAGAAATAAATAACTATAGGCTTCTATTAGTTTTTAGTTTCATTTATATTTATCGTAGTTTTGAAAATATTGGAACATCTTTGTTTTTTTTGACTATCACTAAAATTATAATATATCAAAATTTATGATAAATATTTAAAGAACAAAATAATATAAGCCTAGTCCTGAAGCATTTCTATAACATAGAACAAAATTATTACTCTAGATGAGGGTGAAGGCTTAGAGGGTGAAAAACGTTATCGCCTCTTGTATATACAAACCTCTTAAATGCCTTATTTATGTTCTAATACCACTGGTAAATAGTGTTACATAAAAATTTCATATTGTGTTAAATTAGTCAGTAAACCTAGGCTGACTACATTACCATAATGATGAAGTAATCCTAGCGCAGTTATACATAATACTTTGTAAAACAATATCTTTGAGGAAACTACACGACTTAATATATTCAAATAACACTATTATTGCTTTTCCAGTAAATATTTTTGAGCGCTGTGTTCGTGGAAACGGGGTTGAATTTGTATAATATTATTATTCGAGTGTTCCAATTTTGTCAAATTTTCTGAGTAAGCTTTCCCAGTTGCTGGGAAAGGAAAATAGCTTTGTACGTTTGCTTATCAAAGCAAAGTAATAAAATAAAAAAAGTGATAACGACAACATTCAACCATTAACAGGTAAGCATTCGACGAGTCACGAAACTAAATTAAAAATCGTCCCAAGAATGTAACAAACAATTGTATCGCATACTATAAAATGTTTTGCAAAATATTTCACTGACGTACGCTTAAAGTTTGAGGAACAAGTTTTGACAATAGAAAATTTCCAGTCTGAAGCGAGTAATCTGATAAACAACGTGTCGCGAACGCTATCTATTTCGGAGTGTATGGCAGTTTACAGCGCGAGGCAATCCGATACAGGCATGCATCTGAACGGGCGACAGCCTGAGATATTGCACCTGCATTCCGCACGGTGGATACCCGAAGCCGGATGGGGCCGGTTTGCGCCGGAGAAAACCGGTTTAAACCAGCTCGCGCCACTATATTTACTCCCGTTGCTCACCGGGAACATTTATCTACAATTTTGCCGGTCCAATTGAGTTAGCGTATAATTTTAGTCGTGTACGCTGCATTCATAATTTTGTTTGTCGTGTAGGTATTTTAGAAACTCCCAACTCGATAAGCGGTCTACGTGACTATGAATAATTGTTGGAATGTTACGTCTTTATTCCGCTGTACACACAGTAGCGTAGCGTGAGGGGGGGGGGGCAAAATTTCACAGAAAGTAAGAAGTGAGAAGAAAATTCTGTTAATAATAGACCATTTCATATTTTTAGCACAAAAATAAATATATATGAAGCCATTAAAAAGGCAGGAAATATTTCGTCTTTTATTCTGTGATGAATTCTAGGAATTAAGTGCCTACAAAATCACGCTATATCACGGTCACGCTAACTAGACACTTGACCCAGCTAATTTCATTGGAAAAATTAAAAAACGTAACAAAATATCCAAAAAGAGCAACGGAAAATTTGCCAATTATTACCAACACAATGCATCAATATTTTGGATAAAGTTTTTTGTTGCTATTTTTGAACGTTTCGTTACGTCTTTTAACATTTTTCGAGAATTTATAGCAAGATCAAGTGTTTAGTTAATGACCGTATTGTACGTGCGTAGTTTCATAGTTATTATAATGACGATTTATGGCGAAAAATTTTAAATTTATATCCATAGTGCGGACAGCACTGCGATTTTTATTTGCGCGTTAATATTTTTTCCGCTGCTCTGCTGTAATGCAAATACACATCGAATTATATGAAAGTATCTGCACTAGCAGAAGAAATATCCATAAATGTTTAATAGCAAAATCCAAAATAATAGAATAGAAATCGCTCTTAATGTTTGTAAAAAAATTAAATTAAATAAAAAATCCTAATTCGGCGAAATTGCCCCCCACCGCGGGCGTCCGATACCTACACTACGCCACTGTGTACACGACGAAGTTATTAGAAGCTTTGAAAATATCTCTTTGCTTCTTAAAAAGGAATATTATGTCTGTATCACTACCACGAAGTATTGTCAAGGGATTAAAGGTAAGAGAATTTTTTTCACTCAAAATGGAAAGCTTTCGGCAGCGGCGCTAATTGCTAAGTCTCTAAGACGTAAATTAGGAATCTCAATAAATTAGTCGAAAAGAAATAGAAAAAGAGAAAGTAATAGTTATATACTTAGTCTTTCCAGAGAGTTCTTATGCAATATATAGTAGATTATAATTCAAATTTCTAAAAAATAATACACTTTATTGGCAAAATATAAGGCGCATAGGATTCTTCTACTGCGATCCATAAATATTCAGAGAATTCTTGTTAATCAAGCATTAGCAGTAATGGTGACTTATGCCTTGGATCAGGTCCAGTGTTTCACAAGTTAATCAGCTAAAAAGCTTTCTTGAATTAAGCAGCAAATTTATGTAGAACTTTGCGTATTTTTTAAGCTAATTAATAAGTTTCAAACTTAATTATGAAGTCAATTTCGTTCCGTCTTAAATGTAAATGGTAAAAAGAGATTTTGACTTCATTTTACAATCTGTAAATTTTGTGTATACTAGATATTTCCTAACGAATATCTTAAATACTAAAGTGTGCCCGAACCAACTTTGCTAAAATTTTGTATGCAGATTTTGAATTCTGAAAGTTGTTATGACCATTGGATGGTTTTCGAGGTAACCGAATTTTGGTGCAACGGTGTTGTAGGCGTCATATTAAATACTTCATTCGCCATAATTAGGCGCAAAACTTTATAAAAAAAAAAAAAATTGTATACATTTCCGAGCAAAGGTATTATAAAACTTACTTGTGATCCACAGAAGAACGACGAAGCCGACGACGCCTCTGGGCCAGTGGGCAGCCATCTTGCTCGTGTACTCACACAAAGTCACACATTATCCATACGAGATGTGGGTCGCTTTTCATGTCAGCTGCAACAAAGGAGACCAATTTCATAAAGAAAAAACCTTCAAAATATAATATTGAGATGTTAAATTCTATCTTCGGATGATATAAAGTTCCGCGGGATTAGATTTTTATATACAACCATTGTAGGTCATGTATTAATGACGTTTACACGCGTTCCTACCTACGTGGAATTAAATGAAGTCCCACGACAGGGAATCGAAACAAAAATAAAAATTATCTTTATAAAACATACGTACAAGGAATAAAACACAGTCAAAAAATTGCAGCAAGTCAAAGTAATAATAAAAATAACATGACGCTCAATATGTATATATTAATATGCAAGCGAAAAATTTTGTACCCCTTCTTACAAAAGAAGCGTAGATGTAAAAAGCGTGTTATTTTTACCGGTTATAGTTTATATAGAAGGAGAGCGTCTAAAATATTTGTTGCAAGAATCAGAATGTTTTTATCTTATCTTTAAAAGCGTTTCATGCATCAAGGTCATAATATTATAATACTATTGATTATGAAATCGATAGGTATTCTTAGTTCTAATATTCGTAGATTTAACATAATATTTTCTTTAAGCAACGGCATATTCATATTTAAGTAACAATCCCAAAGTTTCAAAAAAGATGAAATAAAATTGAGGTTAACCTCACAAAAAACTAACGAACGTGTAATCAGAGAAGCGGCGACATTTGGGGGTAGAAAAACTGAAAATCAGGCGCTCGTAAAAAACGGGGAAAAAGCCTTAAATTATGGGAGGCGATGTGTTGACGCGCACACCGGAAATGATTGATAGATCTGACGGGCCCAACTCGCTGGATAATGTAAATTTAAATAACAAGCTTTATTTTTAAGAGATTTATTCGCTTTTTTATTGCTTTAGTTGCGCAGTTTTATGTAACCGTTGTTTGTTACCTGTAACAGTAAAACGTTACTGTGTTATGTGCAAAAGCTTTAATGTTCTATTTGTGATTGCTGAATCCCAAACAGAAAATAGTGACAATTACTAAATGTTTAAAACTATTATTAATCTTTTTGTATCAAGTGGTATACAAATACATTTCAATTACATTTTTAATAGGAGAGTTGAAGTAAAGAATAGTTGTCTCTCGGCTGTTCCTAAAATGTATTTTTGTAGTAGTAAATTAAGAAGCTCGGGAGACGTAATCGTGAGGTATCGAGCGTGTCAGACTATATTCTATAGTCTTTCCACTTGTGTCTATTTAAAAAAAAGTTTAATGGAATCAATTGTTTGTTTCACTAACGTCCAAGTTGCTGTAGCGTTATAACCCACTGTTAAATAAGAAAAGCTTCTTTAATAGAAGGTAAAGAAGAAGAAAATAATAGAAGTTCTATTATATTCGTCTCCTTAACCTAATCTTCCAACAAATAAGGTCTCCACGATGCTCAGGTAACTACACAATAAGCACTCTGTGCTCCCCTGTTATAGGCAAATAATCTCACCATCAAGTCCGTTTTTCCTATATTACATATTCTGTAGCTCTTTCGATATAAGGACAAAAGCACTAAGTAAACTACAGTCAGCGAATACAAAAATCTATCCAATGCTAACAGCAGATATTGCAAACGCGAAATCCCTGTCAGTAAACAGAAATCCTGGACTAATTACAGCTGATTCAACCTTCTATTGACATGGGCTTAATACCAAAAGAATAGATATTGGTGCTTCAAACCCTATGCCGTGTAAGCTGTTTGTAATAAACGATTTCCAATAGAGAAGCGCAAAAATGCATCTTAGGCGCACTACTCACCGAAGCCGCCGACATTTGTTTGCAACAGTTTGTCAATAAGTAGTTCACCTTAGCAGGTATTTGGCAGGAGCCTTATATGAATACTAAATTTCATCAAAATCCATTAAGCAATTTTGAGACACTAATAAACGTTCACATTTACAATATTGAAAAAGATAAGATACTTAGCTCCCATAACGATAAACTAAAATTAATAAACCTATATCTTAAGTATCAAACAATTTTATACCGATAAACTCCTGGAATATGAAACAAATATCTTAACAAATAGAGAAACGAAGGATCTAGAAACAATTATATTAATAGGTTAACTTTGAAGGATGCTTGATAATATTTTTGTCGAGAAGTTGGTAAGTTTATTGGACAGATTAAGGGCTCTCCAGATAGTCGCGCTCGGCCGGACCGAACTTAAGATGTTATCAATACAGCGCTTGTTTATGAGCTAACGTCCATCTTCAAATACTTCGAGAATAAAATAACATGACGGAAAAACTTCTATCCACAGTACAGTTCGGATTGTGGTCGTTTTCCGGGATGAAGAAAAATGTTTTTATATTGTTTAACCAGCCAATGCCCGCGGTTTCGCGCAAAATGCGAATATTCTCGTATACCTTTGAGAGCATTATAATTTTAAAGACCAAAAGTAATCTATGTTACTCCCCATCCTTTCAAGTCTTTAAAAATTAAATCAATTGGTTGATTTGATTAAGCGTGAAGGAAGTACAAACAAACACACTTTCCTATTAAAAATATTATATTAGAAAACATTAGTAATTTTATAATAGTTAGCAATATTAGTGAAATATTATCAGTAATTATTAAGACCTTAATTATTAGTAATAATACCCTATCGGTATACCAAATGTCATCAAAATTCATTTATTTCTCTCATTTTTATTAACACCCAAACATCTACACAAACCTTTTATATTTATAAGTATGAGTATCTTAAAATAAATAAGGAAATTCAAATCGAGATTGCAATGCAAATAAAACTTATCTAACATCAGTAATATTTTCTAACGTCTGATACAACTCTACATAGTCAATTGTACAAGCTGAGGTAATATATTCGTCGAGACAAGATCGCCAATTGCTTTAGAGATTTATTAGGATTTGCTTCGTGTTATTTTGATTCACGGTTTCCATTTTATTATCCATCGTACTTGGGGCATATTTTATAAGAGCGTCCGTGGTCTACTGTGTAGACCTTTGGTTCGCACTCGAGTAGAGGATTCGATCCCGGGATTCTGGTCACATACGAAATTTCAATGTTTTCGGGACTATGACCAGAATGATCACATGAAACATCGTGAGGAAACCCGCACTTACACATATTGAGGTATTCAATCGTCTGAACTAAGCTGAGTGTGCTGTGAGAATGCTTTTCTATATCCAAAACGGTTGACCTGAAGGAGTTACTGACAAATAGAGACGGGGAAAACCATGCTTCGGCACGAATGGGCCGGCTAGATTGGAGTGATATCACGGCCTCACAAAAAGCTGGCGTGAAACGGCGTTGTGCTGTGTTTCGTTCAGTAAGTGAGTTTACCGGTGGCTCAACTTCCCTAATCTTCTATCCCTTTTCCCTCATAAAAGCCGCCTACACACTCGATACTCTTCGGATGTCACGAATGTCCATGGGCGATAGTAGTTGCTTTTCATTAGGTAACCTGTAGGCTTGCTTGCCTTAAATATAAAAAAAAGACACGGAGATAGATATAATATTTGCTTTCAAACGCCTATTGTTCAGCTATCACAAGATAAATCATTTGATGGATAATTAATCAACATGCTTTAATCAAAAATAGTTACAAATATGAATAATTGCCTACTTTAATTCTTTAGCTCTATATTGCAAGTTACTCTGTCGCTAGTACAAAACAAAAATGTAACAAACAACTTAATTACTAATCGGCATTCAAGTACTGTCAAAGTTTAACTTCAATTCATAAATAGCGAAGCAGCGTGAGACAAAAGTCAAGTAGACCACTTAATGGCGCCCGGATATAATAGATTTGTAGACAGTAATACCATCTTCTCTTTTAAATCAAATTCAACCTGCAAAAATATGACGATTTTGCAACAATGCATTATTTAAGGGTGAACTATTAGTTGTTAGTTGAAGTAATTCTTACGTTACGGAAGACAAGTTAAACGTACTACTGACAAATACTAACATACGAGGACTATCAAAAGATGGAAAGGAATGCTTATCCTTCCGCTTTCTAAAGTTCTCTGAAATCTTTTTATGTACCTACTATACTTTACCTGATTTAGAAAATCTGTTACAAATATGATCAACTGCGTATACTTATACTATGACCGGGGTCCAGCATGAAAAATGGCTGAAGATAAAATGACTTGAAATATTGCTTTGTGCACACTCCTCCGCAGGTTTATGGCGGGACATTGTAATTTTACCACTTACGCGTACACTATCGGCCTTTTATATAAACGCGCTTCGAAAAACTTTGATATTTTACTGGAGAATATGTTGGTAAAAACTACGAAGGAAATGTTATAACAATTTTTTATTTTTTTAAACCAATGCAATTTACATAAAAGATTTAATGTAGCTACACCTTCATTAATGTGTATAGGTAAATTAAAAATTAAAAAACTAAAATAAATGTTAACAATATACAGACTTTTTTTAACTAGATTTTTTAGTTCCTCTATTGGACTATTGAGGATAGTAACAGGTTATATTTTTTATAAGCCTATGAATAAAATTATTTAATTATCAACAAAGTGTTTCACTGCTAGGGTACCCCAGAGTTATCGATTCTGTAATGCGTTAGGTCATTCTATGTCTAACGCATTAAATTAGTCGTACCATCTTTTATTATCTATATATAACTACGCGAGCGGAAAACTTTGTACCCCTTTTTTACGAAAGACGCGAAGACGTAAAAGGATAAAATAAAACGCTACGCAAACTACAACACGCACGCTACAATATTTTGATATGACATGATATAGTACACGAAATATTGTTTTATTAATTTCATTTAAAGGCTGAAGTGTTCTTTTCAATTAATGGTATGGTAACGAGACCTTTTCGCCCAATTAACGTCTGTGATTGAATTCAGATATAGTTTTCTTAGCTCCTCTATATAATAGATTTGAACATTTACGGTCGAATTTCGATCACAGGGCGACCTCTAGTTATTATTAAAAAAGCCACAACTCATCATCAAACCATTACCACTAATTAGTGTAATATTAAAATTTGAACTAATGTATTCATTATGAAATTCGATATTCTTGGAGCATGCTTATCCCCTTTATTATTAACTATCAACTATAATCCTGAAGCGTCCCCAAAAATTATATATTCAATAAAGTTTAGACCAGATGTGACTAGCGAACTTTGCTCTAAACCCTTTTACCGAACTTAACGATGTTTTCCCAATAGCAGCTAAATTATGTAATAACCGCTACGTGCCCGATCGGGGTCATAGTTAATATATTATTATGTTTACTCAGCTTATTTACTATGCGGGCTAAAAGTATATGGGAACTTGTGTAGCGTTCTGTGAACGGTTCATTATATTATACAGGGTGTAACAAAAGTAAGTGTTACAACTTTAGGATGGGTTTGTTTTCGTTACATAAAGTTCACCGTGAAAGTAGCAACGCTACAAGTAAAAAAAAACATATTTTATGATTTGTATGGGCTCCAGCGATAAGTGAGTTATATAAAACAATTTTTTTCCTCTTTTCGAGATCGATAAATCGGCGGTATTCGAACCTGCGACCCCCGGCTTAAGCTACCAACGCGCTTACCAACTGAGCCACAAAGATCGTTCAAAGCCTTTTGGTTAAGCAGAGAGTGGAGCATTTTTTAACCCTTTAAGCAATGCTACTTTCACAATAAACCCTATGGGACACATTCAACCCCTAAAGTTTTCTTTTTAACACCCCTATATAATTGTCTCTTTTTTTAAAACATTCAATATTTACGAGTGGTTTTCAAAACTAAGATTAAAGTTGAATAATAACACAAGTTAGTCCTTGAATAATTTCACGTAAGCAAGTACATACTGGCATTTAATTATGCCGTCAAATGTACCTACAAAATCTGTTAGCTGAAAGTCTAAGAAGTTGTCACCCCCTAGGCCAGACGTATATTTAAAAATCAAGACCTGCAGCCAGTTTAATAAAATAGTTTAGTTATATCTGTATTTCAAATATCGATGTTCCATAGTCATTGTTTTTTTTAATTTGTATTGTAACGCACAGAACAATGTGCATTGTACGTTATAGCCAACATCAATATGCACAGTTTCATTCAGATAATCAATCCACTCAGTGCTACAGTTATAAAAGTCTTATTTAATATAATTGTTGTACTTAATTGGAATACTTTATTTTCTTTCACGAAAACATATAAATTAGCCAACTAATCTGTATCAATCGCTATATTTCTTAATTAGTTCGTACAATTATATTGGAGTGTTGAGAGTTGAGAGTACTTTTACATTGTGAAAGAATTCGCTCCTAACTTCTTTCCTTTTAGCGAATTAATAAAGTTTTTTTTTGCGCAGGGATAAAAACAACGACACAGAGTTTTTATAAAATATGATCATGAGCCTTGTCTATTTGTTTTGGAAGTATAAGGGTCAGTACACTCCTAGGTGCTACGTTTATTGGATAAGAACGACAAACTGAACTTTATTAGGTATCTGCCAGATATAAGTTAATTTTTTTACCCGTTATGTTTTTCGAAACGATGTTTAATTATAAATAAATAAGGGGGCAAACGATCAAATGGGTTACCTGATGGAAAGCGACTATCGCTGCCCATAGACACAACATCAGGGTTGCAGGTGCGTTGCCATACTTTGGTTGCAGGTATGTATGAATAATTGTTTGGCACGCATTGAATTCTAAACAGCTTGATGGATTTTGGCTTGAGAGGGGTAGTTAAATTTGTATTTACTCTGAAAGTGACACTAGAAGTATCAAAATACAAAAAAAAACAAAATAGCGGATTTTTGACGCCAAATTCGAATATTGCATTGTTTAAAAAGTCGGGTTCCTGCAGACTGATGCCCTATTGAGCGTGTAAATCTCCGTACGTGGCGTTCTGATTGCGGTAGATTTAATAATATCTATGGATGCTTCACACCACGTCAGTCTGTCACCTATACCACGTCAATTATAGGTTCAATTGAAAATGAAATTTAAAAAAAGAATACATTAGTTATGATGTAGTACCCTAGGAAAGTTGATGTTCCTATAAACAAGTTAAAAGAAGTACTTATTATACATACATCAGAAATTCGTATTCACCTTCTCGTTTCTCAAAACCCTCATGGGACAGATAAATTGCTATTCCAGTAATTGGAAAAACCTTCAAAGCAAAGTTTTTCATTAGAATGATTTCAATTTCTCGAGGTTTATACTAATGTTACACATTACATATTTTATGTACTAATATTACCATGTGAAAGTGTGTCTGTCTGTTACCTCTTCATGCTTAAACTTGAAGTGAGAATGCAATATGTGCTAGGGTAAAACGAACTTTTGAATCCTCTCCCAGACACTACCATATGTGATAAGTTGTTACATTGCTCTGAAAATACTGTATAAAGTAGCGAAAAGGTACAGCCTTATGGAGGGTTGCGATATTTTTTAAATGCTGTAGTTGTTTTGTAAACATAGAGTTTTTCAAAGTATTATGTGACTATGACCGATTTTTTTTACAACACGGTTTCAAATACAAAATGTTAAGACTGGATACTCAGTTCGTTTATCTAAACGATGATTATAGATTATAATAAAAAATAAAAATAAGATTGTACTACTAACGCCACCTATGATTTCAGATGTGCAACTGTTCAGATAACTTTAGCTTTACAATTACACATCTCAACTCATAGATGGTGTTAGTAGTGCAATATTGTTATAGTT
Source organism: Cyclargus thomasi (assembly GCA_026546445.1). Taxonomy (NCBI): domain Eukaryota; kingdom Metazoa; phylum Arthropoda; class Insecta; order Lepidoptera; family Lycaenidae; genus Cyclargus; species Cyclargus thomasi. The sequence goes on from JAOTAV010024140.1 coordinate 16,684, forward strand.
TATTTTTCTTATTATTGCTGAAATTATTATTATTTTATTTTTAAACACATCTACTCATGTATTCAAATTACAATGCCGAAGCCCATACCTAAAGCTAGTTTTTGCGTAGTGTACTACAAACGTGTACGTGGAGTTATATGGAGGGCTCGCTTCGTCCAATAATCTACAATAGATGCAAAGTCCTGGTTATAATCATGCGACATCTAGAAAACATAGTACAAGAACCCACGCACCTTTTAGCCACTTTAGGGACTCGGCCGAACATTAAGCGCTCTTAAATATTCTATCGGCTAAGCATAATAGTTTTATTAGGACTACGTGGTTAGGAAATTAACGATTTATTTATGCGGAGAAATCCAGTTTTTAGCGAATTGGGCGAGCGCCAGGAACCCTAAATCGCGGGTAAGCCGCAGCTCAGGTACATAATACACATAACTCAAGATATTTAACACGTGCACTCAGCGAGTATTTTCAGATTTATACGATCTAGACGTTGGATTTTTGTTGGAGAATAAAACTGTATAACATATTGCTGACTGTTGAGGAGCGTCCGTAGCCTAGCAGATAAGACCTTTGGTTTGCACTCGAGTACTTAACACGAATGCTCATTGCGGTGGAAGAGCCATGCCGTGGTATCACTCCGGTCAAGCCGGCCCATTCGTGCCGAAACATGGCTCTCCCACGGCAAAAAGCGTTCAGCGTTCTTAAATAAGCTGAACGTGTTCTTAGGTTTAATTTATTTAATTAGTTACTATACTGAGTTACAATTAACAAATTTACTTTGTCATACACATTCAAAACTTTGCAGTAGTGAAATAAATGTTCGTAATTGTATTTGTACTTTAATTTGATTTTTAAAGGAACAACTGTTTTTAGGATAAAATACAGATAATATATAAGTTTGTAAGAAAAATACTTACGAGTATAATCTAGTTTCTCCATAAGGATGGGTAAAGCAATATTTTTTACACCGTACTTTGTACAAAGTTAAATTTTTGCTGGTAGAAACTAAACGTGCATTAAATTAAGAGATTAAGTTCTAACTTTAAGCGCTTAACGTGTCTAAAACAGTTCTTTTAACACTTAATTAGGACTTGGAGCTAGAGCACCTTAATTAAACGAGATAAAGGTTATTTACTTGGGCGTGATACAATAATTAAGACTAAATACTTATTTGTAAGTTTGCCTCAAATATTCTGTACAAATAGGTAATGTGCAAAATTCATGCTCAAATGAGACTATGAGACCCCTCGCTAATTATTTTTTGAATATCTGTAATCTACAGAATTTTGATTTCTACGGATTTTTTTATGCATAAATAGGTGTATTAAATGTATGTGTCCCTTATAAAGAACCACCGAGAAAGTAGCAGTGCAGCGAAAGGAAAATTTTTTAGAAAAACTTTCCAGTGTCTTGGGCCCATTACAAAAGTCACCTATTCAGCGCCGCTACTTAAAATTTGAATATTCTATACAGGGTACTCATACTCTAAATTATTATTACTTTGTTTTGTGTATAATAACAAAATTATCCATAAAAGTACGGAATCATTCGAATATATATAAGGAATATTTAGTCTTTCGTTGTATTCCTAAGCTGTATATTTTTTTGTGAGCACTGTAAAGAATATTTCATTCGTTTGTTCATTCATTCATTCTTTTAAACAGGAAACGTGGAAAAAAAAAGAAACAACATACAATATTGCAAATGTTCGAAGTTTGTTTATATGAAAATCAAAACTTATTATATTTTTCCTTTTATAATGCCTTAAAAGTTATTCATTTAAACTGAATCGCAGATTTTCGAATGAAAAATTAAGTATCTATAGTAAATCAATTTTGTAGCATTTAATATTTCAATCACACGCAACATTAAATTAAAGTACTGTGAATTTCGCATCGCAGAAAAACCAATCATTTCTGGTCCAGATAGTTTCAGGGCAGTTCAATCAAAAATTCAACCGGACGCGATACAAGCGAGGGTTTTTTTCAGTCCATTAAATTTTTTCATCTCATCAGAGTTAAGCTGATTACTAGCATGTGAGACTTTTAGTGAATCGAGCCTTGGTGTGATTTAGTCTACATCAAAGGCAATATTTCGTATGTTAGCAAGACTATAGGTGCCGCAGGAATAGATTACTATTTTATGTTAAGCCCTATTGGCATCCGTAGCCTAGTAGGTAAGACCTTTGGTTAGCACTCGAGAGGGTGCAGGTTCGAGCTCTGGTGGGGGTGTGTACCAATAAGACATTTTACGATCTCAAGTACATAATACATACGCTCATTGCGGTAAGATAGCCATGCTTCGGGACGAATGGGCCGGCTCGACCGCAACGATACCACGGCCTCTCAGAAAACTGGCGTGAAACGGCGATATGCTGTATTTCGTTTAGTGAGTGAGTTTCCTATCTTTATTCACATTCCTTATTCCCTCATAAAAGCCGGCACGTAGTTGAGACCCTTCGGATGTTACGAGTGTCCCTGGACGACGGCAGTTGCTTTCCATCAGGTAACCCGTCTGCTCGCTTGCCCCTTAAAAAACGACGCTTGTTTCTAAATAGATTTTTTACAAACACAGTTATTATTTTTGCAGTGGTTAGCGATAAATTGCTCGCTTATCATGATGATAGAAAACACACGTCGCGTTGACAAAACAAAACCAATACAGGACGCTTCCACGTAGACGTAGAGTCGTTTACATCGCAAATATCTTTGGATCAATTTCAATAGTTCAGGCCAAAGAAGTCCTATGTTGTCTTTAAATTTCTTACGATACGAGTGTATATTCCAATACGTTGCTTGCAGACATACTGTTTGTTTGAAGAACAAGTCGCAAGCAAGTTTCTTTGATGTTTATTGTTTACCCTTGTCGATTGTTTTTCGGAAAAAATAGATTCTACACCGACTCTTAAACGGCACATTCAAATATTTCACCGTATACTGCCGTCTTAAGTTAACGTTTTGATTCTCACTGCCAGCAGCCGCCACACTTTAAGAATCAAGTAAAATGCCACTTTATGACATAAGCAATGACATAAGAAATGTTTCATTATCTAATGACATTTGTCTACCTGCTTATGACGCGACTGCCTTGAAGTGTCGTAGAGCAAAATAAAACCTATAGCTTATGTCATAAAGCGGCATTTTTAATTTTTCGCGTTCATGAGTCGCATTGATTGGAATTGTACCTTTGCTTTAACAACATAATTTCATTCATGAATTTGTTGGAGTAAGACGCCGCATTCTGATTCGTTCGTTTGAGTCTTGAAACAGTTTCGAAGTATGACCTCTCATATCATATTTTCATTTAGAAACTTGTTACAAGCTTTAAATTGCCTAATAGGGAAGATGTGTGTCATACAAAATTTATTGAATGCAAATTAAAATTAATTATTATGGTATACAACATAACAAAAGATCTCTGATTTCTGTTGAGAAATTAGTAAGATATTAGACAATTATATTAATAAATTTAAAGGCTTGTATCTTCGTTTTCAAAAAACTGATTGGATTACATCGTTTTTCAATAACGATAGATTGCTACTAGCTGAGCTTATTATGATGCGACCAAATAATTATGGCTAATTTACAATTGATTTATTATTTAGCCGGGGAGGTGAGAGTGCTAATTTTGTAGTATCTCGAGCATCGCAGAGACTTAAGTAGTACGTTTTGTAGATTAGGTAAAACGTTGTAAAAAACAATAAGGACATTTTAATTTAGCGGTGGGATAAAACGCTATAGCGATTTTAAGGTTATAAAAAACAAATTTCTTCGAAAATATTGCTTACATTGAACATTTATTGGACGACTTTAGACAGCAAGTTATTTAGTTAAATGTAACTTAAAATATCTGGGAAGCTTGGTTATGAAAATATAAGGCTTTGTTATTCATTATTATTATAGGCTTATCTTACATAAAATAATCAGTGCTTTATATGAAAGTTCTCTTTGGCGTACTAGTAACGCTCCTTATCTAAATCTGACGGTTTCTTCGACATTTCGGTACTTAAAAATAACTTTTTAAGAACCGAACTAACTAAGAAATCAGATTTTATGCCATGATAACCATAGACATGTAGAAAGTACAGCTTAATCTAACGCGCTCGAGTAAATCCAAAATTCCCCTTTTGGGCTCCCCTACTATAGCACAACTAAAGTTCTGTAACACGTTATATAACTTTCATTTTCGAATCATCTACATAATAAACCATAATATTATACAAGAAAACACAATTTCATTAATGTGATAACACACACACATATTCACAGACATAAAAAGAGTCTCGCAGAAATGACGCGTTCCTATTCAGATGTCTACACGAAAAGGATTTTATTCGCCGACAGGAAATATACTGCCCCATAAAATGTCATGAACAAACTCTTTACGAATAAAGATGAGGCTGATTATGAGATTATTGAGTTACTAGTTTCTGCCCGTGGCTCGTTTTGCATTCCTAACTTGTTTGTCTCGTGTGCTCGTTGGAAGGAAGTGCGTGACGCGGAATGCGTAACAGAATATTTTTCTGTATAACACGAACTACAAATTATATAGCTAAAAATATATATATCATACTTCTATTAAATACTTTTTTATGTTGACGGGTAGGTTATTTGGTCGGAATAAGTCAATTCCATGTAAGTCGTAATCTGTTGGCTGAGATCGACGAAACCCGACCAAAACACTTAGATCCACGATTTGTATCTGTTTCAACCTCTCTGATTGTACCACGATTTCGCGTAAAATTCGAATATAGCATGAAAAAATTTTGGGGCTTATATTTAATATTAGGATTTTCCAAGACCAACAGCTTCCGTTATTCTTAAGCCGTTCAATGAGGTATATGCCAAAAATCATGTTGATAGTAGCTTCTGCTCACAAACACACTTTCTCACATATAATAATTATATTAACTATTAAGGACGATATCAAATTGTTACTTGAAGTAACGGTTTATTTGAACACAAATTATTGCACATTAATTCACTTATACATCAAAATATTTAAACAGTTTTTAACTAATCAAGGTTGGCTGTCACTTTCTGTCGTGTGACGTTTTCAATATTCCAGAAAAGAACCGCGAATCTTGATAAGTTAAACACTGTTTTAATATTCTTATGAATAAGATAGTTAATCATTAATATTCGTCTATTTTAGGTCTATTAAATCTCTTTTAGTATGAATGCAGCTAATGAAAGTCTTCTCGTTTCATTTCCAGACTAGCCTCGTTATGCTTATGATCGATGGAAGGATAGTGTGGTGATTCTATATGGTGCTTATTTTCATGACAATAGCTGTACTATCAAAATCAAAATCTTTTTATTCAAAATAAGTACTTTAAGTACACTTTCTGAACGTCGAGACTACGGCGCCTACC
>JAOTAV010024151.1:0-22058 GCA_026546445.1 Cyclargus thomasi
AGTATAGAAATATTCAAATACAATCTAATATAAATTAGCTTTTTCGCGTTAAAAAGTATTTTTCACATTTAAAGTTCCTTTCTGTTCTTACCTTTTTAGAGATAGAATTTTTCACAATCCTTCCTTAGCGGATGCCCACGTCATAACATCTACTACATACCAATTTTAAGCCCGATCCATCCATTAGTTTGGGCTGTACGTTTTTTTCCTTTTTTATGATATTAGAAGATATATAAGGGGGCAAACCTGATGGAAAGCAACTGCTGTCAACGACGGGTTACCTGATGACAAGTAATTAATGGACACTCGTGACATCCGAAGTGTCGCAAGTTGCCGGCCTTTATGAAGTAATGGGAATACGAATAGGGGGATTAGGGAAGTTGGGTCACCGGTTAACTCACTCATCGAACGGAACACAGCACAACGCCGTTTCACGCCAGTTTTCTGTGAGGCCGTGGTATCATTTCGGTCAAACCGGCCCATTCCTGTCGAAGTACCTCCTTCTTCCTCCTCTAACTGTCACCAGTATTTTGTTACATATACTATAATGTTCTAACATATTAGGAGCTATCTAATTTAAATAATATAATAATAATAATAATACTAAAATTGTTTATTTTCTCACCACAAGTTAAAGCTCTAATAAAGTATCAACTTTTATTTCTATAAAATATTCAAGGTTTTGTGGGAGACTGGTGCCTAAACTAGGCGTAGCCTATGTTTCAGGACACCAGTGCATTCGAACATATAATGTACATTAATCTAATAAAATGGTTGGTCTGTTCGTTAATATTATGCCAGTCAGTCTGTTGTGTGAAATATTTTTATGTGACTGAATATAAAAAATATATTTTATTTGCCGTACAAATCTAATATAGGCCAAAATGTTATTTTGTCAGTCGACGTAAATAATATTCAGCTTTCACGTAAAATGACACTCCGGTGTCTCACGAAATATGTTCGGTTATACACAATATAGATAAACAGTAGGTTATCTTCATACAAGATAAAAAAATGAAGCTTATTTCTAGAAAATAGAAATTTTCTAAAATAAAACACAGTCATATAAAAAATATCCACCTCCTTAGTAGCTTAGAGCGTGGCTCTTAACTCGGAGGCCGTGTGTTCTATTTACGCGTTGGACGCGTCTTAATTCCAAGTTCGGTTAAGGCACCGCAGCTCAGGCTGATTATCCGATTGTCTGCCAATGCAAGTTGATATATATATACAAATCGAAAAAAAATCGGTGCTGGTCCGACTTGTTTCTGACTGATCTCTCGTCAGTTGTGTTGATCGTCTTTCTCACCAAAATTTTTAGACTAAAGGCAAATATTTTTCAACTTTTTCGGTAAAAAAGTGGCCCCAGTGGCAAGTTACTTGCGCCGGTTCTTCTCGCAAGGCTAGTTCCTGAACCGGTGGTGGGTCAACGTTGGTAGACATTCTGAAAAAAATTGTTTCTAATTTACTCAGAAATGAATGATTTTTATTATACTTTTTATTTCTAAGGAGAATGCTCTTGTTTCACACGCACAAATTTTGGCACTATTTACTAAGAATCGTAGCTGGCCTGGCGTAATATTGGCCACCGCTACCGAAACCAGTGTGGAGTTTGTTATTTTTTTTGCGTTGGGCTCTGACATAGACAGATAGCCACAATTGCCTACCTGATAGTGAAACAAAACTGCAGTATGCTAAAACAAACACTTAAATAGCAAAACAGCTTTGAATATAAACTTACCTATTTTGCGTGTTGTAATTCATGCCCGAGTTACTTTACTGTATGACTTTCAACTGTGGTAAGAAATATTTGTCATATAAATGTTTATCGAATTGTCCCAGTAAAGGCGTCCATTACTCTTGTTATCATAATTTATTGTGTTACCTTATAAGGTAATGTGGGTTTCGTCTTGTGTGTTACTTATTATACTTAACATCATCTTTGTGTATTTCCTTATTACGTTAATGTAGATTAGCTTACAGGGAACCACTTAGACAATGGTGGTACATAAGAACCATCCAGTCATCGAGGCAAGCGATACGATCTATGAAAATTACAAGCTAAATCTCCAAAAACAGAAAACCCGACTGCAGGAACCAAACACAAATTTAAACATCAAGTCATATATATTTCTAGAATAGCTTTATAAAAACTCTTCATTTTGATATCCTACTCGACCTAAATGGGCGAAAAAATTTTTTCGGAACTTTTTTCATGTTTTAATTTTTTAATGTACCCAGTGTCACTTGTCCTATCAAGACAAATCGATACCTCATACGTTGAAATCCGTTGAGCCGTTTTGAATGCCGAGCGTGCCAAACAATTACAGATACACACATAGATACATACATACATACAGACACACATACATACTATCGAAAAATATAAATCTTCTTCTGGCGCAATACGTAATTCTGCTTTACTAAATAGCAGTTGTTACATCGCTAGACAAATGCTAGCAGAAAGTTGACGGACGTTGGTTGTCTTTCCTTCGTAACTAAGCAACCAATCGACTTGATTTTGGCATGGCATACGTATTACATATAGTTGAACGGATGGTGTAGTATAGGCCTCCTTTGGAAAAAATTCAACTTCTCCTTTTCCTTGGAAAAACATCATGCCCTCGATCATGAAATTTTAGCAAAAATTGAGTAAGCTTTTTAAATAAAGCTATGTTATTTTATAGGTACTTTAGCTTTGCACTTGTAAATACTTTACCTGGTGGTATTTTTCAAGTGTCACTTACACGTTAGCATTCACTTCTCCCAGCAAACTCCATCAGGCTAAGTGTTATTTGAGCGAGACTGTATACAAACATGTCTGTGTTTATTCCTGCATTAGTAGTGCCTTCTTTATAACTACCAGGTCCCTGGGTGAAAATTCTTTACCACCCCTTAAGTGATTGCTGAGCATTAGATTATTTTTAAATCGTCCTATATTAGATTTCAAATCGGTCCAATCGGTGGCTAAGGTGTGACATAGAGACAGAAACAATTTGAATAGGAAAGATGAAGACCCTGAGGTGCTTGGCCGTACCAAATTAAAAAAAGTTGCTCCTCGGCGCTTCTACTTACAGTGAACTGAAGAGTTCAGTGCCCTCTTTTTTTTAATCGTATTTAGGGAGCAAGCGAGCAGACGAGTCGCCCATGGACACTCGTAACATCCGCAGAACCGGGCAATAGGGAAAGCGGGATTAGGGAAGTTGGGTGACCAGTAAACTCACTCACTAAACGAAACACAGTACAATGTCGTTTCACGTCAGTTGTCTGTAAGGCCGGGGTATCACTCCGGTCCTTGAGATCAGAAAATGTCTTATTGGTACACGCCTCCACCGAGGTTCGAACTTGCACCCTATCGAGTGCGCACCAGAGGCCTTACCCACTAGGCCAAGGACGCTTAGTATGTGTGATTTACATATCACATACAAACTCGAAGGTATTATCACTTACTTTCGTAACACTTTGCTATGCGCGTAGTAGCTACGACGTAGAGCACCTACGCCGTAGCTTCCTTTGGAGTTAATTTTGAAACCCCACGTAAACGATATAAAATCAGGAGGATTAGCTGAGATGTAAATGTTTTCGCTTCTATGTATAATCACCAAACAAAATATATTTAAATAATATAAGCGTTTGTTACGCCTTATCATTTCCATTTGGTTTGGCGATTATACAAAGAAGCGAAAACGTTTAGATCTTGGCTAACCCCCCAGGTTATTTTCCATCTTATTAGTTGTGTTATATCAATGTTTTCAGGTACCTACGCCTATTTGTATATACGCCTACCTTGTCAAATATTGTGCGTAACTGAACGTTGTATTATATTTCAAATGTTCTTGATTGTTAAGCATATTTAAATTTAGTACAATACAAGTGCCAAACTATGGCATTACGCCCACGTTTTTGCTTCCATAGAATAAGGACATTTAGTAATTAGATTCCTGTGCTGATAATAAAAAATACCTTGTGAGTTTTTTTATACGATATTTCATCAAAATGATGGTGTGATTTACTAACAAACGTTCAAGCGTTTTTTAAAAGGATATTTTCTATTTATAATATTATTTTGACTGGAGTTTTTAAAAACTCTTAAAAAACCAGCTTCCATACAAAATATAAATTGAATTCGCCAAATCCGGATCAGATTTTCGGAGATAGATTTTAAACGACTAGGAAATGAAAGTTAGGACAAAATCCATTATGACCCTGTCATCCACATAGTTATTAAAATTCGGTGGATATTTGTACACGAAGAGAGCTGGCGTGTGGTTGGAGCACAGGTCGCCTTTTTAGTTTCGCTGCAGATTATCCGAATTTCCGATCAGAAAAATTCGGACGCCCCGACAAAAAACGTATTGTATGGTATCTGACGGGCGACTAAATTTTTCTGATCGGAATTTCGGATGATTTGTGGCTTGAATTTCGTCTTAGGGCATTCAGACAAAATTGAACATCTGATATTTCATAATGAAAGAAACATCGCAACGTAATCGGTCTGAAATTATGTATGCGCGTAGATGCCATGACGAAGATATTCGCTAAGAAAGGATTTTGATAAATTCTTTTACCAAGGGGATAAATAGATGGCAAATGTTTGTATGAAAATAATTCTTAATTTGCGTTAACGTTGCCACGGGAAAAACCTAGTTGAGAATACAAGGATGCCTTTTATAGGTTTTGAAAAGATTTCTCAAGACTACCCTCCTAGTCTTTTAGCACAAAACCTACTATGAGCTAGTTCTACACCCTCCCTCTCATAGAATACAAGACAAAAGAGGAAATGACCTGTTCGTTTTATATAGGAGGTGCTTTCAGTGAATCGTAATCGGTTGTGTTAGGAAAATATTACTGTTATTATCAATAAATATGGTTTTTGAATAAACGATTGGATGAATTGATCAAAAACTACTGGACCGATTTTAAAATTTCTTTTACCATTACTTATTAAGGATTCTCCCAAATCCGTATTGGCTATATTTTATCCCGGAAAATAGATAGAATTTTTCGTGGTAGTTAAATTGTGGAGTAAGACGGATTCGTCATCTCTTTAGGATTGTTTTATTAGGTAGACACCCGTTAAAATTTTTACGCTTTTTAAATAAATAAATACGTGTTAAAGCATTTTTTGAATTTTACCCCTAAGGGGGTTAAAGTTTCTGTAATAATATGTTTAAGCATTTTATGAATTTTTACTTCCACAGGGTGGAATAGGGGTTGAAAGTTTGTATTAAAATTCTTCTTAATGCGGGCGAAGTCGCGGGAAAGAGCTAGTTATTATATAAAATCTCTGTTGCCTAATAATCAGAAATCGTGGAAAAAAATTTCCACAATTTCGATTATGGCTTCGATTTATGGTTCCGCAGGATTCATGTCAAAATTTAAGTGATATAATATATTTAACTGAACAGACAGCAAAAACCTCTACGGACAAGTTTGGTATTTGTGTTTGGCAAATTCTGCTGGATATCGCGTCGTCTAGACGAAACTTGATTAAAATATGAAAATTGTTGTTTTTTAGAGACGCAAAAGCTTATTTATTAATTGAAAACCGAGTGACTGTGTAAAATAAGACTAAAGTTAAACGCGAGCAGTAACTTAGTGACTGCTCGCGTTTAACTTTAGTCTTATCAAGTTTAATGCTAAGGAAGGATATAAGGTATCCTATCAAAATAATTTGAGACTATTATGAGCTTTTATACTATTTCAGAACGTAACGTAATTGCATATTACTTGTGTGTCTGGAAGAAACAAAGAATTGTAATTCGAGAGTGCAAGTAGAGTATACAGAATCTGGATAAGAGTTTTCGACTGCAGAATGTTTATCTCTATTATATTATTAAAGTACAATATTATGCGTTCGCCCAATATCGTCGATAGCGGTCATTTACCCTCTGTCAAAAAAAAGGTCATTTCTATATAAAACGCGATTTTCAATAAAGTGATATGTTGTCGCTTCGACGATCGCGGATTGTATAGAAATGAAAAAAAAAATAACAGAGGGTTGAGGACCGCGTGAAAATCGGCGAACGCATAATATTGTACTTTTATAATATAATAGAGATAAATATGCAAAATACTGTAAAGTAGTCAAAGCGCATCGACGCGCAAATTTATAACTATCGACTACAACATATCTTACTCCTTTACGGTGAATGGAGATATTCGTATATCAAAACACATTCACATAAGACTACATTGCAACAAATTCAAATAAAACAAAAAATAAAAGAAACAAAAGTAAAAAACAGGCAAAAACATAAAATGATAAAAGTGAAAATCACTTTGATTGTTTTATCATTTTATGTTTTTGCCCGTTTTTTACATATGTTTCTTTTATTTTTTGTTTTATTTGAATTTTTTGCCATGTATGTCTTATGTGAATGTGTTGATCTTTAAATTTGTCGGCGAACGATTCGGTCAAATCGGACGATTCGGAGCGGACAAGACAAGTACGAGGTTCAACGACATTTCATATATCAAATTCTAAAGTTTTTTTTGCGTTCCCCATTATCCTTTTATTAAACAGCATTAACGCTTTAATGTGTGAATCCGTATAAATCTGAAAACTGATCGGACGCAGTTGACAGCCCGTACAAAAACGTCCGCGGCTGAAGTCAGACGATCCTGACAGCCCATACAAAACGTTCGCGACTTACGATAGTTACGATAGTTCACAGACTTCAATGTACAATTATTATTATATCTAGATCGCGTCTGTCAGTCGCGTCCGTAAGTCGCGTCCGATCAGTATATTTCCGCTTTATAGTGAGTGATAAAGTATATGAGGCTTTGAATATTCCATAATGTTTAAAGTGAAGCATTGACGTAATTTAGGTCATGCATCTATATCTAGGCCCTAGGACCGATCTAGGACTCGTTATTAGAAAATCGATGGTATCGTTAAATATAGTGGGGCCCATCGCGTTTTCCACATGATATTTGGACGTCAATTTTATTAAGCAAATAGTTTTTGCTGGCGGTTCAAATCGCGTGAATTTCGAATATTGCGTGAGAATATTTTTGCCGTTGGAGAGCCATGCTTCGGCACGAATGGGCCGGCTCGACCGGCACCACGGCCTCACAGAAAACTGGCGTGAAACGGCGTTGTGCTGTGTTTCGTTCGGTGAGTAAGTTTACCGGTGGCCCGACTTCCCTAATCCCTTATCCCTATTCCCATTCCCTATTCCGTCATAGAGGCCGGTAACGCAATCGCGACTCTTCGGATATAGCGAGTGCCCATGGGCGACGCCAGTTGCTTTCCATAAGGTAACTCGTCTGCTCGCTTGCTCCCTAAATATAAAAAAATACAAATATTTTGGGAACATGGTGGTTTCCCAAGACCAAAAGTAGCCCAATCAAAACTTATCAAACGGGACTTAACGCAAGTAGCGTTACGTCCCGTTTGATAAGTTTTGATTAGGCTACTTTAAGTTTTTGAATAGTATTTGTGAGACGTGCAAGTTTAAAATTTCATCAAAAGTAGCTTATGTCCCTCTCCGTCCTTCAATTAAGTCTATGCCAAAAATCGATTGGTTGCTTCGTTAAATCGTTATGGCGTGAATTAAAGGCAAAAAAAAACGAACCAACAAACACATGTATGTATGGATGTTATATTTGGATTATTTGGATGATGGAGCGTTGAGTAATGGGTTATGACGGATAGCTCAATTTTACTAACTCGATATATTTTGTCTGCATAATATGTAGTATAAATAAATTCAGTTGACTTACTTTCACACAGCACTCTGAATCAGGTACTCGAATATGTTACCATGATTTAAAATTCTTCTAGAACCATCGTATTCTCTCTGAAAAGGCAACGCATTCTGGTGTTACGAGTCTAGGGGAATGGTAGTTGTTTCCCATCAGGTGACTAGTTCGCTCGTTTGCCATCTAATATTAACCGTGATATTTTAAGCCGATCTTAATATTTCTTAAATCCTTTGTAGAGCTATATCTATTTTATTTTATTTATTACTAGTTGGTGCCCGCGACTTCGTTGCCCAAAAAATTGTATATCACGTCGGGAAACGTACATTTTCTCGGGATAAAAGTATCCTATAGATTATATTGATAAGCAGACAACTTTTTTTTGCCGATATGTGTTCTATTACTGTGTGTAACGTCGCGAATGTTGTTCCACAAACCACTTATATCAACTTGTAAAAATAAAATAAATCGCATAACAATAAATAAATTTAAGCTATCTGTGATAAATGGTGTGGGTATCACAATCAATTGTACTTGTATATTACGCTAGATTATTTTAAGTGTACCAAATTATGATATAGTCGATTTACCCAAATGAACGAAAAAAAAACATGTCTTCTACTTCCTCTTGGCTCCCATTTTTGTCCATTTTTGTTTTTGGATACTTAGCTCAAGAATATGTATGTATATTTGTATGTATACATGTATGTATGTATTTATGCATGTATGTACAATTGTTTGGCACGTTGTGCAGGCTAATCGGCTTAATTAATTTTGGATTGAGAGGTGTCGTTAGATTCTTATTTAACATGAGAGTGACAGTAGATATATCAAAAGATAAAATGAATATAATTTTGGCAACAAAGAATATTTGGCGACAAAGTAAAATATACATTCGATCATAACATCTAGACATATTAAAATTACTTTACTCAAACCCAATAGTGTCCCACAAAATATACTTGCAATCAGGTTATGAGGGCTCACTTCGATCTCTCAGTACAAAAAACGTGATATCTGTCAAAAGTCTCGACGGAGAGTGTACTATTGTTTGCTGTATTTGATGATATTGTGTACGAGCGTCAGGCGGCAGGAGCTAAGCTGTATTAATGCGGCACTACTGTGACATATTGCAACGTCAGTATCGAGAAGCTTCTATATTATTCGACATATTAAATACGGGAGAGTTCCCGCCATTTGTTTAAAAAATCTACACGAGGATGAGTACGAAGTGACAAGTATAATGTGACATACTTTTTCATGCGCTATTTCCAATATATTCACTTCGATTTTACAAATTTATAACAAACTAGTTGACCCGGCAAAATTTGTACCGCCTTAGCGTAGCCCTTTTTTTAGTCTATGGCTGTGGATGACATTGACATTCCTTTTTCGCGGGTTTATTAAAATATGCAAAATAAAATGTATATTTTTCAATATTTCTGAGAGATTTTCTTAATATTTTTTTCCGTAAGAACCTTTCCTAATAATAACAAATACAACAAAAAAAGAATTAGTGAAATCGGTCCAACCATTCACGCGTGATGCCGTGACCAAGGAAAACGAATTTCACTTTTATATATATACTAGTTCACCCCGCAGACGTTGTCCTGCCGAGCTATTTTGTGCATCTAAACCATTCTCAGATCCCCTTGAACACACACAAAAAATTTCATCAAAACCGGTCCAGTCGTTTGAGAGAAGTTCAGTGACATATACACTCACAGAAGAATTATATATGTACTAGTTGACCCCACAAACGTTGTCCTGCCGATAATTAAACATTACCTTTTGTCCGACTTCATCAAATGATGAATGGCATAAAGAAAAAAAACATTACCTTTTCTAGACAGTCGGAAAAATATTTGCATTTAATTATAGTACATCATTAAAACATATAACGATAGATGCCAAATCTATAATTTGTAACAATTTTTTTACTATTTATGTCTGTGATAGTTTCGGAACTCTGATATGACTGGACTAACTTTGTCGAAAATTTTCCGATCTCAAGTAAATGGTACGGATGCTCATTGTAGTGGGAGAACCATGCTTCGGTATGAATGGGCCGGCTCGACCGGAGTGATACCGCGGCCTCACAGAAAACTGGCGTGAACGGTGTTTTGCTGTGTTTCGTTCAATGAGTGAGTTTACCGGTGGCCCAACTTCCCTCCCTATTCCTATTCCCTCATAAAGGCCGGCAACGCACCTGCGACTCTGCTCGTTTGACCCCTTAATGTCATAAAAAAACTTTTAACAGGTAACTGAAGCTACTTTTGAATCTGACTTCTCAAAAGGAGGAATACGGAAAATATCCACGTCTGTTATTAACTAAAAAGTTACAAACGAAATATTCAATTATGCTCCATTGAAATATTTGATTGAAGGTAAAAAATACATTCATCGTAGTAATTGGATCTTATAATATAATCCTCAATAATTTTCGATCTCTTCCTCTCGATAATGATGCGAATAAAATATGCTCAAACGACGTTCAATTCGAATACAGATATAACGACTTTTCGAATTGGCTGGATTATGACGCGGCATAAACGGGGATCGAACTCTGGCTGGAATAGATGTCTGAAATTAATGATCGCCATAAGATCTGTTGGATTGGAGGATTGAATTATTTTTTTGTGAGCGTTCAAAAGTATATTTTGTAATACGTAATAGGGCGTATGACGTATGCGTGTAAAACAAAATTTATTGAATGCAAGTCATTATGATAGTGGGCCTAAAGATATACAGAATCACAAAAAATCTCTTAATTCTGTTGAGAAATAAGTAAAATATTGGCGATGTAAGTTTTCTACCCATCTCTTTCTCTTAAAACGTAATTTAGTATGAACTTTGTATGCAGCTTATAGACTTTGACGTCACAATTATCGTCATTAGACGTCATAATTATCAATAGTCAAAATCATTTCCGTTATTTGCATATGACAAAATTTGAACATGTCAAATATTGTCAATTTACAATAAAATTACAATAGAAATTAACGATAATAAATTACAATAATTTCAATAAAAGATCGATTTAGATACAATAATAGAAATTGTCATAAAATTAATAATAATTATTTACAATAATGTCAGTACAAGATCATAACGCAATCGTTATGTGATATGTCACTATAAGTTAAAAGTCACTTTTATATTGCACTTAGTCTGAGATTTTGTCCTGACGATGGACTCGTTTTTATTATAGAATTCTTAAAATTTATTGTGTTACAGCTGTTGTATTTCCTTTGAAAAATTTATTGTAAAAATCTTTATTTACTCTCAACCTCTTAATTTCACCACTATAACAAAAAAATTACGCCTCTTTCAAAATTACTTTTTTCAAAACACACATGGTCCATTATAAAGTCCCCTTTACTCAATTAAAGAACAGTTCAATGCGTATGCTTGTTTCAACGGTTTATGATTGGAGGGGTGAAAATACTTCAACGCCCCTCCCCCCGAAAACATGGGGTTTGGGAGGAGGGGGGAGGAGGTCAAAAAGTGCTTCTTCCGGTTGAATTGTGTTTAACAACGTTAAGCCTAATCTGTTGACTTATGGGGTAACGTCTTTATAAGCCCTGGTACCCTGGTACAATTATTTCTGTACTAGGGAACAAGAACGAAACGAAGATTTTAAAATAAATAAAAACGAGCAAAGGTTGCCAGATGCGAAGCAACTACTGCCCCCTGATTCACGGTTTCCGATCGAAATCTTTTGACGTTTTATCGGAATACACAGCGGTTTAAAAAACCACTTTCCTTCGATGAAATGACTCAACCAATGAGAATATGTGATTTTTTTTAATAACTTAGACGACATAGAAGACTATGGCATTCAGCTCTGGTTGTCAACGATTGACAGTGTAATGGAGGCTGTACACTCTCGCCGAGACACAGCGAGACTGCCCGTGTGCGAAAGTGTAAATGGTTGCACTCGCCTCGTCTCGCCTGTCAGCCGCTTGCGAAGGTCTCGCCACGAGACTCTCGCCCAAGCTCTCGGTTTGTTTTGGCGAGAGTGTACGGCCTCCATAATACTAGAGTTTCATAATTTTTAATATTAAAATGCTTAGTCAATGTATTTTTATGTGATATTTTAATTTAATGTGTCAATTTTTTTTTGTTTTTTATTTATATTTTATAATTATTTTTTAAATAGGTTACCAAAGATTGTAATATTTACATTGACTTATAATTACTTATGTATTTAAAACAATTATTGTTTATTAAATTACTTTTAAGACGTATCATTGTTATTTTCCATCTTTTAGGTAAAAGATGGACCCGTGCGAGTTTATTACGCCGGTTCTTCTCGCCGGGTTAGTTCCCGAACCGGTGGTAGGAACCGTAGTCTCGACGTTCAGAAAGTGTGCTTAAAGTACTTATTTTCAATAAAAAGATTTTGATTTGATTTGATTTGATTCAACACGAAGTACTTTTACGAATTTACTAATAATTTCCCTTTAAGATTTGAATATTTCACATATTTTATAAACTGTAAAAGAAGAAGCTTAGTCGGCCATATTATCCAAAACATTGGGTATCAAAAAAAAACAATAATGTACATTAGTATTATTTCAAAATATATACGGAGATCGAATTTAAGATACAAAAAAGAAATAAAACACTCATAAACACAGACACTTTAAATCAATAGTTTCATAATCTGTACCTAAATACTTACATAAGAAAACGTGATTTAAGCTTGGCCATACTTGTGTACGACATACCTGAAAAAAAAACAAAAATAACATTAGAAATTATTTATAATATAAGCAAACTAAGGGCCCATTTCACCGCTCACTGTTAAAGTTTCCGTTAGGCTATTCACAACAATTTTTTAACAGATTTTCTATATGAAATCTCTCAATCTGTCCTATAGACTGTAAGCTGTTAAATAGGCCCTTAATTTATCAATTCTCATATCATTGGTTATTGCAAATTTCAATAACCGAGCTTCACATCGGAAGTGTATGGACCCTCTAGCTTCGCGGTAACATTAATAAAAACCCCCATTTTATCATGTTTCCCTGGTATTTCGTTCAATGAATTCGATATCATTCCAACTCCATTATAAACACCACTTACGTTCTCCTCCCCTAGTACTCATCATCAGTTTAATCAATTATTTACCCCCCACGGAGATTTTAAGTACCAGGCCCGCAGGGGCGCAACACTTACTGGAATGAGCTGTAAATTTTAACTATGCAAGGCGCAAACTTCATACTTATCAAGTGCGTAGTTTTTAAGCAAAGATAAAATTGAATTAAATTTTTTCTTTTTAAAATCGTTACCAAGGCAAAGAATGTATGTTTATTCTGTTATTTATTTCTATTATTTGCCCATTTTTTTAAAAATTGTTGTAAAAACCGGCCAAGTACGAGATGAACTCGCGTACTAAGGGACCCGTACTAGTAGAGAGCAAAATATGTTAAAAATGTTTCAAATTTATAAAAAAATTCAAATATTGCAAATTTTAAAATTAGAAAAACCTCAAATAAAACGATATGGTAGGAATCAAACCCGGGCCACTTCGTTAAGTACGAAGTGGCCCGGGTTCGATTCTCCGATTAGGCACCCGGTGGCTACACCGATATAAGCGCGTCGAATTTATCGATATTATTATGAAAGGAACGAAAACGCAGAAAACATATTTGTTGTATTAGAGCCCCCTTTCAATATTTAATTTTGTTGTCATAACTGAAATATATATTACCCTTCTTGAGATACAGCCTGGAGACAGACAGACGGACAGATATCGAAGTCTTAGTAATAGAGTCCAGTTTTTACCCTTTGGGTACGGAACCCTAAAAACCGGCCAAGTGCGAGTTGAACTCGCGCACGAAAGGTTGTGTACCAGCAAAGAGCAAAAAATAGGGAAAAATTATTTTATTGACTTATATAGAACCGCTCGGCCACGCTGCCAATGAGAAGCGCGTTGAATTTATCAATCAATTAAGGAATGAAAAAGCAAAAAAAACATATTTGTTTCACTAAAGCTACCCTTACAGATACATATCCGTCAAATAAGCTGAGCATAGCCTATCCGACACTTGACAGGAACTCCGCGGAAAATAGAGAAACTTCTGACTCCGGCAAAATGTGCAGCAGACACACGTCTCGTACTAGGCACACATAAACGTACAAGAGTAATTTGGGTAAGTGGCAAAGATACCCTACGCCGGGGTTAATAAATCAAAATGTCGAGGCAAAGGACCAGGGTCGCAGGACTGGTGGAGTGGTAAATTGATGTCACCGATAAAGCTCCTGCGGTCACCTTCTAATACGCTATAAAAGCCCGGTGGAAATTAGACTTTCCTTTGAAACTTTGCAGCCAAAATGCGTGGTTGCCGCGACCATTAAACGAAATTGGTGCTGCAGGCATTCTCGTTTAATATCGCCCGACGCCCGGGTACCGTGTATTTTGCAAAAAACATTTTTAGAGCCAGATGGCACGGAGTTTCATACAAACTTTGACATTTAAAATCGTGATGTTTCGTGATCAATCAATCGATCGTGATCGATCAATAAAAAATATGAAAAGTTAGTTTCAAAGCATTCTAGAAACATTTAAACAGCGATGTCTTTTAAACTTGATAAAGAATTTGTAAATGCATTTTAGATACACACTTTTAGATTAGATAAGATTCTAGTTCACATAATATAGCTAAATGTTTGATTGTTCTGTATTCACTTTTTTATGTTCTTTGACCAGCACTTAGTTGATATTAAATGTAAAGACTTTTAATTAAAAAAAATTCAACTAGCCTATTGCTTGTAGTATTGTTTTAGATAAGAAAACAAGTTACTTAAAAAACAAAAACGTTAGCTTTAGATATTTTAATTATTCCAATATCTCGCGCTCTCAGCGCATGAGTAGCAGAGAAAATAATGAACATAACTTTCCCTTTGAGGCAGTCAAGAAAAATATATTCAACAAATGGATTTTGATCAATTCATAGAGCTTTACTCTATTCGCCGTAAGTTGGTAGAAAACTTCCTATAAAATGGCATTTTTTTTTTTAAATTTCGTGTCAAGTTATTGTGACCAATTATTTTTTATATAACAATATTTGTCATATACGAACACAAAATTCTGATTGTGATACAATATAACTATATAACAGAACAGCATTTACCAGCAAGGATTACTCAGTAATTAGCATACCTAATTGGTAACAAAAGGTATCAGTCGCGACAAAGTGGTAGTGGTAGGTAGGGTGGTGGTGTGGTGGTGAGGTGGTGGTGGTGAAGTGACGACGACCACTTTCTCAGTCGTACCAGCCACCAGCCCGTTCTAATTACTATCTTCATTAGTATTCATGCATCGTTATGGATGTAACTACCCTCGTGGTGTTCATTTTATCTATACTTAAACAAAGAACGCTGGTTATTTTAAAAATGTTGGAAGAGTATCGGCGTTTAGAAGGTAGGATTAATTTTTATCTATATATTAATACGCGAGCGAAAAACTTTGTACCCTTTTTTACGAAAGACGCATATATGTAGAAGCATGAAATTTCTCCTAGTGATATATATGGAGAAGGAGCGAGGAATACCAATAGTATTTTAAAATATGCTTTAATCTTTCATATTTTTAATAAATAAAACACTATGCATTCTGTAATATTTTGACAAGACGCGATAATCATACACGAAAAACTCTTTTGTTTATGGTTGAAGTCTGTAATTTTTTAATAAATAGTTTAGTATGCTTCGTAACGAGATATTTAAGCCTGTGATAGATTATGGTATTTTATAGCTCCTATAAAATTTATTATTTTTAATATTTATGATTGAACAGGATGACCTCTATTTTTTATAATTACAAGATTTTATTTTTAATATCTCCTTCAGTACGTGTAGCTCTTCTCTTTTCTATTCTACATACATCTTCTGCTATCGTTATGAATTTGCATGCTTATGAGAATATTATGAACCGGTAAGATATTTCTCTCAAACTCTTAATCATCTAATCTAATTTGTCTTGTAACAAATGAATAGATTTTAGTAAAATTTGACGTGGTAGATTGTACTTGGGATTGCTAAAATTATTCGAACCTTTTTAATTCTTTAAGCGCACAAACACGCATCTCTTGTACTATAATTTGCTTTTTTAGGCTTTCTGACCTTGAAAATGAATAAACAATCATATAAGTTAAAACAATATAAAATAGCGTAATAAATCAATTTTAATTTACTAATTAACTCGAATATAAAACCTGTTTCAAGTGGATGAAATATGTAAGCGAATAAACCGTTTCTCACGAGCCCTGTCTTACAATAAAATTGCATCGATTATGAATAGAAAAGTGTGTTTGTTTGTCTTTCTTTGACTTAATTTTTGACATAGACTTGAAATAATATAATGTAGAGTAGCATAGGCTAATTTTAGACTAAAAAGGAAATTTGTATTTTAACGTGATTTTGAAACTCCACAAGATCAAATGCGAGGATAAAAGCTAGTTACATAATAAATACACACAAGACTTATATGCTCACCCATTGAGATAGCTGTGCAAAAAATGTAGCAAAGTTTTATTATGCATGAATGCGCTGTAGCATTCTATTATAGTAAAAACATAATTGATCGTAAATAGCGGACGATGACTCGTCATTATAAGAGAATTATGTAATTAACGATATTGACTTCTAGTGAAAGAATAGGATCTTAGCGGCATTCGACACATTGAAAGCAAAATCGAATCAAAAACGGGATTTGACCCGCATACCTAGATTATATTGTGCCTGCGATATTTAATACGTAAAAGAGAGGATTTCAATAAATTTTTTTCTAATTTTGGCGGTTTTGATGGACATGATTTTTTTTATATATTTATAAAATGGTGTGAGGTGCGTGTACGTTAGCGTGTGATTAGAATAAAAGAGGTGAAGTATTTTTTATGCCCTAGGTATCAAATATAATTGAAACATTTAACGTTTAGTATACGACATCAAAATTAGCAAAATCTCGACGACAGAAATAAATTGTGTCTTTAAAACTTAATTGCAGTTTTTAGTGCAGTAAAATTTATATATTGTAAAGATTCATTCATATAGAACGACTAAATATAGATAAAAATTTTATCGAATATCAAGTTCTACAGTACAGTTCTTGATATTGAGAAAAATAGATCGAGACAAGCATCGCTTATATTGACATTTTTTTTTCTAGGCGGACATAAACTAGCTATTTTAGAATTTGCAACTTCATTCACAAAATACATATTATTTTATCATTATGAGTACTTGTTAATTTTTTTGTTCCTAGTAAGTATGATTTCCTCGATGACCAATATTTCACGTCCAAATACCAAACAATAACTGTAGAAAGTGCCTAAAACACGCACTCCTAAGATTCAGGTCCAAAATAATACATTTTGAATATAAATACTAATCTATACCTCCATACTATTATCATAAATGCGAAAGTGTGTGTCTGTCTGTCTGTTACCTCTTCACACCGAAATCGCTAAACCGATTTTGCTGAATTTTGGTATAGAGACAGTTTGTAAAAGAGAAGAACCATAGGGTACATAAGATACTTTTATGAAAAATGTACGTTTCCCAAGTAGATAAACAAATTTAGGCGTAACGAAGTTTCGGGCAGTGTCTACTTTTTAATTAAATTAAAGTTAAGTAGGCCTTTAGTCATGTACAGTGCAGAGAACAGTAATAATTAAAGTCACTTGTTCTCGTTAAGTCATAATATACGGTGTCTTTGCCCTCAAGTACTTGGAGTTGATGTCGACTATTGTCTGCACTTGTGCTGACTGTGAACGAAAACTCTCACGGTTAAATATGTATTGAGCATTTTGATTTATAGCAATATTATCTCTTATGCTGTTAAGACCTAACGTATGAATTAAGTAAACAATGTTGTGTAGTTTATTAGCATAGTAATAAAACTGATTTTTTCTTCTGAAAATCTCCAACCTTACAAAATTATAAGATACTTTTGAGTATCCAATAAATATTATTATTGTTTTTCACTAACATGTTTATTGTTCTCGACATTAAACCATACAAAATCACAAGACGTTAACTAGTCTAATTACCAGCTTAACTTTATAAGCCTTAAGTAGCGAATGATTTCACAACGAGTTGTAAAAAGGGCTCTGTTACTTTTTATGGCAGACAATTTCCCAACAAAAGTATACTCGTACTACGAAATAGCAAACAAGGATATAGTGATAAATATGTGGGTCAAAACGAGTAGCGGGGTTAGGAATGTGGATTATGTCATAGGTAGCCTATGTAGGCTATCTAGGTTTATCTGAGATCGAATAAGAGATAATGTGTCAGATGTTATCTGGCTAAACAGCTCTCAAATTCGATACACGTGCTTTTGATCCAAATCTTGAACATTAATGTTTGCAACTGACCGACAGACTTCAGTAAGGTGTAGGTTTTCTTCGACTATAACTATAGTAATCATCCGTTTATAAATAGGTTTATATCAAAAAGTTTTAAATTATTTAAGCTAAGTAATTTTTTTACCCGAATGCGCCAAAGGATGGTTATGTTTTTCGAGAGTATCGTTAGATAGCGCAAGTGATATATTAAGAAATTGAAAAATCAAAATGGTGTTTAAAGCCCTTAATTTAGATACCCTACTCGACCTAAATAGGCAAAAAAAATTTTTTGGAACCTTACAATTTTGTTCTCAAAATCCACCATTTTGATTTTTCAATTTTTTAATACATATATTACTTAATAATACAGTCGGGTTTTCTTTTATTGGACATTGAGCTTGTTAGTCTCTCTGAGTGCGGCTGGTACTACTTAGGTACATATAGGAGCCTAAAATGTTGACTTCATCAAAAATTAGGAAGTTATCATGTACTTATAAGCGCGGTAGAGCAAAGGCAACCCACGGTCGTTTCGGTTTGACCTAGTAGGGACGAATACATCTCTCTCGCTGGTGACCCGCGCAAGAGCATACGGGGACACGTCAATCTTATTTAAAAAATGTGAATTATAATGAATTAAGCTAGTCGATATAAAAAGATATTAAGCTAATGCTGGTAAATAGGATTTATACAATTCGCACGACTAATTGTATTTAAATAAAACCAAACCTATATAATAATATGGAACTCGGAAGTCAACTTAGTGGCTTCTTATAAAAAACTATGAATTAAATCCAACTAAAATTCTGCGCATTGTGAACGTTCAGTAATAGACAAGCAACAACCACTTAACAGCAAACCTAACTGTTAAAACATTTTGTCCTTTAATCGTTTTCAATTAAAAGTGCTTGGAAACTTTGTCTCTATAACAATATTTCCAAGTCTACCGCGATACATCCTGTGCTATTAAAATTTTAACAGCAGCTCTATCCTGCCCCATTAACGAAGTTGAGTGACATTCGTAGGTGGCTCTCGTCCGGCAATTTTACAATCGCCACAGATTGTCGAATTGCTGATGCTAACTAGAATTAATGTACTGGTAATTGCGTTTGTCACGCTTAGGAAGACATTAGGACCGCCTAAAAATCATTCCGGACTTTAGACGACATAGACGACATTAATCAGATCACGCAGGAATCGTAATTTCCTATGTCACGCTGACAAATACGTAAAGAGAGCGCTTGGAAAAGAAATATAAATTGCGTATATAGTAAACTTTATTTACATTCAAATTATAATTATAATAAATTAAATTATCGACTAATAATTTTTAACCATATAATTACTCCAATCAAATGTTAATAAAATGCACATATTTCTTCAAAATTGAATAAAATAATGGCACAAAAACTATCTGACACAAAACAACTTAAATCAAAATCATGTGTATTAAAAATTAAACTCAGCTTAATGAGTTAAAGCTCACAATCGTACAAAAGTTAAAAACGCGGTCTCGGAGCGACTAGAAACGGAATAGTAGCGGTTTGTCACTTTTAGATGGAAACTGTAAATATTTATAATATTTGAACGAAGTATAATTATGATGATTTTAGATAATACTGAACACTGAAATCAGAAGCTCAAAAGGCAAAGGCAAGCGACGTTATGGACTCTACAAAGTATAGATTTGGCACTCAAAGGCTAACACAGTATACAGTTTACATTTATTTCTCCACCCCTTAAGGTGCTGTTTATTCATGCAATCTTATTATAAAAAATTAAAATCATTGAGTGATAGTTCTATATGCGTTAGCAAAAAAATTGCGTTAACCCAACCATAGCGAAATAATTAGTGTAATCATGTGCCTCATTGATTTTTACCTCTATCTACAAACTGCGTATGTAAGTAGACATTTCTTTAAGAAAACAAATATACAAAAAGGAAAAAATACAGAAAATAAAAAGTAAAATAATAATGCAACATATTTTTTCGTTTGATAGGGATCTGCGCGCATACACGAAAAAAGGTTATATTTTATCTTCAAGATGGCTATGTTTTATCTTAAAGAGACTATTATAATTTTTCCGCTATTGATTGACGTTGCTTTTTAAATACTATTAGTGTTTTATAAAATTAATTAAACGTTTGAATTAAAAAAAACCTCACATTAGTTCATACTTAGAAAGCTAACAATAACTTGCAAAAAGCGAATTTCTTTTGATCGTCACAGCTTCTGACTTATTACTAAATATAGGACCATTGTTACACAGATCATTAATCAGGTATTGTTAAGATCTTGACCCCACCCACGTCGTGAATTTCGGTCGGGGGCCCGATAAGGATTTGGTGGAGAAGATACAATATAATTGAAGACATAAGTGGAAGAAGCAGACAACTAACTATAATAAAATAGGTAAAATACAACAGTTGTCCAAATATTATTGAAAAAAAATTGTATATACTCGAAAGTTGTTAAAATGTTAGTTATCCGCTTCTTCCACTTATGTCTTTAATTGCAAAATTATAAATCTGTAGTGATAGACAGAGTTCACTGTGAAAGTAGCGGTGCTGAAAGCGAAAAAAAAATTTGTGATTAGTATGGGGAAGCAAAATTTTCTTTGCTTTCAGCGCCGCTACTTTCACAGTGAACTCTATATTAATGATATTGAGTCTATAAAATCTCAGCCCAAAACACCGTATAGATCGGGCTCTGAAATTTGCCAGGAGGTAGGTAGATGTTATGACCTAGACTTCATAGTCATTATAGGTGCGTCTAATGTTTAAAATCGCAATTATGATATTTAATTTAAATTTTTATTACTGTAATTAAAATAAAACAATCCTATTTAGCCTAGCCTTGATTAAGTCATACAAATTGTACCTATTAATAGAAATAAAATGGCTTTATTAAACGTCGCATCTGTCAATGGAATTGTGAAGAGACACATGTATGTCTGTCTATTTATTAGACTTTATTGGCCTTTGTGCATGAAGTGATTAAGCCGTGATTGATACTACAAATCAAATTGTTTCATTTTCCTACGTCTGATATGAATTGAAGGTTGCAATGGTTTCTATAGTTTAAATTTGTTTTCTCGCTATTCTTTACATATTTTACTGGTACAAAAGTATCATATGTATTGGGGGAAATTGAAAGAGAGCCCGTTGAAGGACCTAAGTCATTTGGTCGGAAATGTCAATTTCATGTAAGTCGTGATTTGTCGGCTGAGTTTGACATAGGCCGATCAAATTACTTAGATCTGTTTCAACTTTTTTGATTGTACATCCAATACAATGTTACCTACATTGCACGAATGAGCCTCGGCCACGGCCTCACAGAAAACTGGCGTACGAAACGGTGTTGTGTTGTGTTTTGTCCCGTGAGTGAGTTTACCGGTGGCCTCACATCCTTAATCCCCATAGGGGGATAGCCCTATTCCCTTACAAAGGCTGGCAACGCACTTTCGACTCTTCGGATGTTACGAGTGGGCGACGGCAGTTGCTTTCCATCAAGTAACCCGTCTGCTCGCTTGCTCCCTAAATATCACAAAAAAAAGAACTGACAGACTAATACACTTTCGCATTGATAATAATATGAGAATAATATAATATAAAACGGTTCTACCTGTAAAAAGTATTTTTAAATTAACTGGAAGCATCTAAACCTTTTTTTTTTATATATTACTTTTAAGTAGCCCCTCTTCCGCGCGTCTGCGCGGCGTTGCCACAAGGCAGCACTGGCAGGGTCGCCATGCAATGTGTGGTTTGGGGAGACCGGTGACGGTCGTGTATTCCGCGTATCCCGTGGCCCTGCTCAAAAGCTAAAAAGCGGTAACACCGTTGGGGTTATAGTATTACACCTAGTCTCACATACCCCGGTGGTCCTCCCCAGACTGCCGGGGATGCATAAATTAATATTTTTTTTTTTAAACGGGCTTTGGCCCACCACACATTCCCACCACTGCATCTCCTGTGTCGCCAGGATCGACAGCGGT
>JAOTAV010024162.1:0-22058 GCA_026546445.1 Cyclargus thomasi
GTTCAGAAAGTGTACTTAAAGTACTTATTTTGAATAAAAAGATTTTGATTTGATTTGATTTGATTTGATTTGATTTGATACGTGATTACCGCTAGAGTGACAGACTATAAATGCTACTCTTAGTACCATAAAAATTAATATGAAAATTAATTTTAAAAATAATTTAAATTAAATAAACATATAATAAACTTAGATTAAATTTCTTGTTTCTCGTCGATACAACTTAATAAGGTAATGTTACATCATACATACACCGCAAATGCGCGCTCACGTAGTCTGTAGCAAACCCGGCTATAATGAGTGGCCACAAACGTGGCGTAGATGCGGCCGCGTTAGTAAAAAAATGCGTCGAAAAAGCTTATGTTAAGGGTTTTTTTTTTTTCACGCAGCTAGGTTAAAAATAAAACTTTGATTGAATAGTTCATAAAACTATGTATTTAAATGTTCGTTATCCCGTAACTTTAAGTAACTTTTATCATGAGGTATAGATAGATTTTTGTTTATTAATATTATAATTGTATATTATTTATTAATAACGACGAAATGTATTTTGAAATAACTCCATACAGCTAAAGTTGCCGGAAACTGCCCTGATTGTGACAAGAGTCTAATTTTGGCTAAAGTCTCGTCAGTTTCATTATTGTAGTCGCTATAAAACGCTTACTCGCTTGTTACCTGGCCACACTCTAGGATATAAGGTGATAGCATCGGTCGTGCCAAAGAGCCGTTGTTCGCTGATTTTCAATCAATTTTTATTCATATTTTAAAACCACTAACCCGCATATAATCTGGCGATAAGGGCGGAATTATGTGTTACATTAATGTTGTACCTTATATTTTTAAAGATTTACATATGCACTCTATTATTATCATCAATGGGGATGTTTCTTTCTTTGGATGTCCGTCAATTGCGCCGGAGCTACTGTGCGGACTCTGGTAAAATTTGGAGATATATTCGATTATTATAGGATACTAGTTAAACCGACACTAGTTGCCTTGTCGGTCTTGGTTTATCAATCAAGTCCCCAAAAACACACACAAAATGTTATCAAAATCGTTCAAGTCATTAGAAAGAAGTTCGGTGACAAATATTATAAACGTAGTACGTTATCGTTCTAAGAATACTTGGGTTACAAAATAAAATCTACCGTCTACCAAAAAATTTAACCGTCAACAAATCCAGTGTTATCAGGAAACAAAGAATAATACACACATACAAGATACGCTCATTAAACATAACCCTACCGTAGCAGTCGGGAACTAATAGATATTCGACATAATTTTCTATTCAGTCAAGAATTTTATTAAACTCACCGAAGCGTTCATTTGTTCATAATAAATATCGACAGGCAAAATTACCGACCGATGTTTAACAAAGGGTTAAAAGTTAAACGGTTCTTTTAAGTTTAAATTAAAGTAAATAAGGCCGATTAATCAGAACATCGAACTTATAATAGCTACAAAGTTACATCTTTAGCGTCAAAGTACGAAGGATTAAATAATTTTAACTTTCGCGATTAAGTTATATTTTAGCATTGTCGAATTTTACGAAGTTTCATAACGTTAATAGTTGAGAAGGCTAACAGAGTTATGCTCGCTTGGGCGTTATTTCGCTAAAGTTTGTTCCAGACTCGCACAGATTTCGTTGTAAAATGGTGTTGCTTATTGACAGAAATGTAATATCAATAACAGTTTGTTTCTGTTCATGAATTTAACTCGAAAAGGCTTTAAAATGTAATACTATATTTATTACTATCGATTTTACTTAATTCCAAACATAAACCTTCTCTAGATGTCATGAAAATCTGTCCAGTTTGTTAGGAAGATCACGGCACTCAAACAAACATTGTTTCGACATTAAGGGCGTTCTACACGGCGTGAACAAACATCACGCAAAGGTGATGATGCAATGCACTTTTAATCTTACGCCATGAACTGAAGGTGCATTTTAGATATTAAAGTTGTAAATGGCACGACCATGATGACAAACCTTGATGTCAAACACGACCTTCATGCACTCCAAATTGCACTCTCATGGCGTAAGATTGAATTGAGGGTGCATCTTAGATATTAATGTTGTAAATGGTATTCATCGAGCTATTTTCAATCGACCACCATGAATTGAGGGTGCAATTTGGATTGCATCAAAATTACACAGTCTTTTTATTTATTTATTAACCACTTCTTTTTGTGTTCCAGAACGCCTTAACGTCCTCTACGAACGCAACTGGACTCGGCTGGTCCATGAGCAGCTAAGGAAGTTTGAGTCTTCCATCGTGGCCGCCGCGAGATCCAATGACCACGACGTTCAGCCACGATGGACTTTCTCTGGCGCGGTCATATACTGCATCACCCTTATCACTACTATTGGTAAGTACAATCATGATACGTCGTGGTCGCCATATAGTCGGACTACCACGATGCTAAGCAGCACTGGGCACTTTTCGGCATAGTTGTTTACTGCGTCGTCCTTATCACTACTATTGGTCAGTATAATGATGATACATCGTGGTCGCTATATAGTCGGACTACCACGATGCTAAGCAGCGCTGGGCACTTTTTGGCATAGTTGTTTACTGCATCACCCTTATCACTACATTGGTAAGTTCAATCATGTGACATACATTGTGGTCGCTATATAATCAAACTACCACGATGCTAAGCAGCGCTGGGCACTTTTTGTCATAGTTGCTTACTGCATCACCCTTATCACTACTATTGGTAAGTTCAATCATGATACATATATCGTGGTCGCTATATAGTCGGGCTACCACGATGCTAAGCAGCGCTGGGCACTTTTTGGCATAGTTGTTTACTGCATCATCCTTATCACTACTATTGGTAAGTTCAATCATGTGACATACATCGTGGTCGCTATATAGTCGAACTACCACGATGCTAAGCAGCGCTAGGCACTTTTTGGCATAGTTGTTCACTGCATCGTCCTTATCACTACTATTGATAAGTTCAATCATGTGACATACATCGTGGTCGCTATATATTCGGACTACCACGATGCTAAGCAGCGCTGGGCACTTTTAAGGTCTGGTGACCACGACGTTCAGGTACACTTGACCTTCTCCGGCGTGGTGAGATAATACATTACTCTTACTACTACAGATATCGGTAACATAATTCGTTAAATTTAATTATGTTGTACATCGTGGTCACTAAAATTTAGACAACCATGACATTCAACCAAATTTGTCACACGGTTTGGTCAAGAGAGAGACATTTCTTAAATAACCCCAGTTATTATTTATCGTGTCTCTTGCTTTACTAGGTTACGGCAATGTATCTCCTCGTACATCAGCGGGGCGCGCGGCGACAGTGGCGTATGCAGCTGCGGGGGTGCCACTCACGCTCGCCTGCCTGGCTGGTCTGGGCGCGTCCCTGGCACGGCTTGCCCGGATGACGTGGATCAGAGCTACGAAGAACAAGGTGCCGAATACCTGGCGGAAGGATACTGAGGTATAAAAATATTTGACCAAGTATGGGTAGTGGTTTTTGCAATCAATGTAATAACAACAAAAAACTAGAAAAAAAGCATTTAAATATAATAAAGTTTGACTTTATCAACAGATAGAAAACCATTTTCAACTGCACGAACAGCAACGTCTACTGCCGCAGCCAACTGAGCACAATCAGTACACCTCGTTCCCACCACGCACCCAGAAGTCCCCGGGCACAGTCAGAGCCAAGGCCGGGGAGAAAGGCCAGTACTCTCAGGTCTTTGAGAAGATACCTGCCAGCCCTAGAGCAGCAACGCTGGGGAGGATAAAACGGATACCAGAAGGTATAACTGTTTTTATGGATCTTGGAGGTGGCAAGATGATAACGTTTGTGTCTCCTGATGAGACAAACAGACCTTTTACATAAATATACTATAAACAAATTGAAGACATAAGTGCAAGAAGCAGATAACGATAATTTTGAAAACTGTCGGATTTTTGCGTAAATGGAATTACCTTAGGACTGGAAAAGAAATTTGAAATTAAAAAAATGTGCATTTAATGTTTAGCTAGACAGACTAGCTAGCTATATTAAAATCGCTTTACAAAATGTATGAAAATTTTCTGGAAATAAAAATAAATATTTACTCGAAGATAAGAAATATTAGTTATACGCTTCTTCCACTTATGTCTTCAATTGTTAATGGTTAAACCTTGTAATCACGGAGAGAGTCATATTGACCTAACGACGTTATCGAAGCCTTTAACCAACAACATACACATGTACTGCACAATCATTGTGTCAGCGTCCACGCAATCATTCGTAGTACTTCGTCAATAAGTTGATCAACTACGATAATAGAATTTGATCGGCGATCAGAGCCGTATGTGTCCTAGAGGTGTAGAACGATGGTGTATGCGTGTCATCGTTCGTAATCGCCGATTATAAAGAGCATTACGTATATACAAACATTCTTGTATTGCTTCACTATCTAATCTGCTCACGTTTTAAACATAAGCCTCTTTTTCAGAACCTCACGCGTCATCGTCATTGCAAACCCAAACGCTAGACCGTAAGAGAAATGCTGCCTGCCTCGCGACAGTCCACGGTCGAGGAAGAGGACGAGGCAGAATTTACAGACCGCGAGGACCAGCTATAGAACAGTTAATAGCTGAGGAATGCGGGGAAGTCTACCTCAGCCGGTGTCAGGAGGAGTGCGAGGATTCTGAGGATATGGACGAAAAGTGAGTTGAGCTTATCTTAAAATTAAAATATAAGTGTGTCTGTTTGTATGTTATCTTTGTATTAACCGCTGATTTAGAATTTGGTGTAAAGGTACTTTAAGTTCCTAGAGAGGAAGTAGGATAGGACCCAGAAAACTACGGTTTCTGCACGATAAGCTAATTAACGCTAATTGTAACTTCAGTGTAGTTTACCTATGTATATGAATTATTTGATACTTATATATGTATATACGTATGTATTATAATATGTATTTTTTGTACAAACATATTATATTTGTTTAATGCACATAATAACCTATTACTATACTTCCGGTAATATTAAAGTTTTCCATTATAACGCAAAGGTTGTCTGGAAGAAATCGCTCTTAGCGATAAGACCGCTTTTGCCTACATAATTAATTAACTGTTTAGTAATTTAAGCCTATGTTATATGTATTTCATTGTAATTATTGTGAGTAATAAAGTGTTATTGGCGCTACGGGTGATATTTAGTACGAGCATAAATAAAGATAGTCGAATAGTAGGTGGTCGAAGGGGTTTTAGTCTGTAACCAGGCATATGGTAATAATGCATTACATCACCATACAGCTGACTATCTTAGACTCATGCAAAGGGGCTAACGCATAACGCGTGATCAAAGCCTGTTTTTATTTCATCGTTAATACCAAAATATAACTTGTAGATTATTCCTAGCGTAAAGTACTTGCTTATCAAAGTATTGTGTTTCAGTATCTGCCCCCACGACACACCATCACGGGTGCCGCTCATACATCACGAGGAGAAGAAACCAGTGCCCAGAACACCGCCCCATAACCTGGAGCACTGCCACATCCCCGCTGGCATAGTCTTGTTTCTGCTGCTCGGGTACATCTGCGCTGGCGCGGTCATCTTCTCCATTTGGGAGAACTGGAGTTTCCTGGACGCGACTTACTTCTGCTTCATCGCGTTAGCTACTATAGGCTTCGGGGACTTTGTGCCTAGCCACTTCTTGACCATGAAGAGTGAAAGCAAAAGCGAGTACATTCAGATTGTCGCTTGCTGCGCGTATTTAGTCTTTGGATTGATATTAATAGCCATGGCGTTTAGTTTGCTTCAGGATGAGGTAGTGTCTAGGTGTTCCCAGTTAGCCAACTCCCTGGGCCTGAGTCGTCAATGACAGTATGAGAAGAGCGAATGTAGCTCAACGGACAATATCATGTTATGATTGTTATAGTGATGTAATCGATATATTTTCAATCTGAAGTTGATTTCGGACGGTTCAGTCTCCACTGACAGATTTCCATTTTCAATCTGCTACTCTGTCGTCGACGAATCCGTTTTTTCAGTTGCCATGCTAAGCATGTGAAAAATTACAAAATGAAGAATCGGTGAAATTAATTAAAATAAAGTTCTCACTCGAATAAACGTTCACTCGAGTGAACCGTCTGATGTCATCAAAGGTTTCTACGTATTTATATTGGAACGGTTTGTAAATAATGTATAAAGTTTATCTATAAAAGCAAGGCTGAAATGTTATAAACAATAAAACTGTGTGGAATTCGGCGTTTGAATTATTTAGTACCCAAATTTGAATTTTATATTACGAGTGACCTTTGAACTAAATTCTGAATTATTATTGATCTATAAAATTATATGAACCACAACGTTCAATTGAATTATTGACTCTTTTCTTCTAAGTTCACAGGGTATAAGAAATGAAATAATAATACCTTAGGGTGTATATATTATTGTGTCGCTTATATTATAGAGTTTTCTCGACCTTTCAGATATATAAATGGCACAAAAAATAGAATCTATAAGGTAGAATACCTTGCATAGCCGAAAGAGGAATTTTTACGAGCAAACTGCCACCTTTACTTAAGTTATATTCGTAATGCGCTCCACATACCTCCACAAACATAAATATTACGTCAGAGTATATATAAAGAAAGTGGGCCATCTCCGATACAATCCACGATTTAATTACTGCGTACTGTCTAGGATTTTACTTAAAGCAAAATTTTAATTCAGTAATTATTGGCTATAAACTTGCGAGGATTGGTAATCAACAATAACTCTAAGGCCGTTTGTCCACCAACACCAACACTTTTCTCTACGCCTTTAATGACGACGACGACATCGACGAAAGAGAAATGTCGCAAGTAAATGAAACTTATATCCAAGATCATAAAGTTGCATTTCATCGGGCAGAAATTATCTCGTTCGCGTTTGACGGTGTTGGTGGACAAACGGCGTCATACAGTAGGTAATTTAATCGACGATGGGGTCGGAGCCTACCCCTTCCACAGTATATACTCTGACGTAATGCATATAATGCTGCACGATCGTCTAGCGAGCGCATTACACTAATTATAGTGTCAGAGTATATATTCAAAACGCTAACTCTAACTTTTTTTGTATTGAAATACAAAAAAAATTCTAAGGTTTACGCGAGTATCACTGCTGGAAAGCAGCCGAAAAGTCGGGAATCATAAAAGTGCTCCGCGACAAAATCCGTAAGTGTTAAAAGACCATCAATCAAAAAAATTGATACACATGTATACAGATAGAATGTAATTCTGTGTCTGTCTCATCATAAATACACTCCGAAACCCAGTAATCAAGTGTCCCGACCGGCTCAGAACAAATCCATCAATTATATAACTTGTAGCTCGAGCCTGTCTGAGCGAATCCCCCTTGACAGGGCTTAAGCACGCTCTATCGAATTATGCTTTACCTAAAAATTATGTCTAAGATTTATAAAACCTAGCAGGATTATGTCGCGAAGCCTGGATTAGATTGGAACGTGTATATTAATGGTATCTTCACATTGAATTTTTACTATTTAGGGGACAAGCGAGCGAAAACCTGATGGAAAGCAACTACCGTCGCTCATGGACACTCGTGACATCCAAAGAGTTGCAAGTACGTTGCCGGCCTTAATGAGGGAATAGGGAATGAGAATAGGGATAGGGGATTAGGGAAGTTGGGCCACCGGTAAACTCTAACTTACTAACAACTCACTTACTGAACGAAACACAGCACAATGCCGTTTCACGACAGTTTTTTGTGAGTCCGTGATATCACTCCGATAGAGCCAGCCCATTAATGAAGCATGGTTTTCTTGCGATAAAACAACACATACATCTAGAAGTTAATAACTCCAACATTGGTTTCGGTGACGGTGGCGGTTTTATTGAAACCAGGCCTGTTAATCAGAAATAATTAAATAGTACCTGGACACCGAAAATATATTTAATACTTATATACTATACACATATTTAAGATTTTTATTATATCATACACATATTCAATACACATCAAAGACCCATAAACATTGAAAAACTTTCTCCTCCGTCAAAGGGATTCGATCCCGCGACGGTACGGGGTACGACGGTAGTCGGGGGACTTAAACTACTAACGCGCTTACCAACTGAGCCACATAGGTCGTCAATGCTTAGTACTTAAAATAAACTATAGTACATCGTATGCATACATTCCAAACGAATTACCATTCATCACATCTGACGCCTTTTTTGGGTTTCCCTAAAATAAAGTTACAAAGAAAAGGTTACAAGAGAACACTAATTAGCCACGAAAACGGCTAATTGGAACACAGCTCAATCATAGTCAACTAATGGGGTGAATTATGGGAAAATACTTTCAGGTGCTGGCTACATCGATCAACGAGACGAAGACGAATGGCTTAATGTGACTGACAATGCACAGGTAATGGTTAGGCGTCGATTGTTATTTTTAATATTATTTTTTTCTAGTAAAAACTAAGATCTATGAGTAACTCAGTAAATATTAATATATACACTGTTAAACATTTTTGTAAATTTACAACAATTTTAGTACGCAAATGCATCCTAAAATTACAAAATCTTGTATTGTATTGGAATTTAAACACGTATTTGTTGTAATATCACATTTTGTAATAGCTCAAATACGAAGTAGGTAGCATTTTTACAAATATTCTATAATAAATTTTGTAGTAAAATTGCATGACTGAGTTTCATATTTCTAAAAACGTGGTGCGTAAAAACTTCCTACACAAATTTAGTAAATTTAATATGGAAATTTTTAACAGTGTAGTAAGAATAGTTTAGATTCACAAATTATTTTAGCAGAACAACGTCTATCGGGTCCGCTAGAGTAATGTAAGCCTCACTGATGACTGAGTGACTGACAAAGTAATATATCTTCACACAACCTTAACCGCTATAGTGGGATTGCAGATCTATTATGACATAAATCTGCGAAAAAAGTATTTTGATAAATTCTACGCCCAAGAGGATAAAAGTTTTTTGGAAAAATACTTCTCAGCGCGAGCGAAGCCGCAGTCAAAAGCTCGTACAAAATATGATTTCGATAAACAAACTAAGCATACACGGTAGTAAATACAAAGGCAAAGTACCCACAAATATGTAATCAGACAATAGCATTCTGTATTCGCTAACAAATACACAATTTGCGAGTTGGCAAGTTGTTGAATGCCGTCACCTGGTCCCTTTGATATGGAAATAACTTCTACGTGCAACATGTATATTAACTTCTCGATCGTTGCATTTACTTTTAAGATGCCTTATTTCATGTTTCGGTTCTTGGGCCCTCCGATAAAAATGGTTGATACGATTATAACGTTTTTATTGTGACGTGTGTAAACTATTATTTTTTACGAAAAGTAACTCCGCCTAGAAAGATGTTTTATATATTTATTTATTTGTTAATTTATTTATTTATTTATTTATTTATTTATTTACTTATTTATTTATTTATTTATTTAATTAATTAATTAGTTATTGCACACAAGAAAACATTGAAAACATATTACAAACACGGAAAGACGACTCAAAGGATCTGCTTATTTCTAAAAGAAATATCTTCCAGCAGCCCTACGAAGAGATATTGGATTTAATGACAGACAGATAGGACGTGCACAATTATAAAAACATATTACACAAAAATAAACATGTATCATAATTTAAACTACATAAATAATGTGAATAAATAGAACAGGTTATAAATGGAACAAAGCATCATAATTTTGACGACCTCTGTGGCTCAGTTGGAAAGAGCTTTTGTAACTCAAGCCGGGGGTTGCGGGTTCAAATCCCGCCGACGGAGCAAACATTTTTTCAATGTTCCTGGGTCTTGGATGTATAATAAATATGTGTATCGTATAATAAAAATCTTAAATATACTATACACATATTTAAGTAAAAGTATTAAATAAGTTTCCGTTGTCTGGTACCCGTAACACAAATCCGTTAGGTACTTACCACGGGACCAGACTGACGTGGTGTGAAGCGTCCATAGATATTATATATTCTAGATCTAATTATTTACGTACTCTAAGTTATAAAATTTAATTATATATAAATAAATACTATATCTAAATTAAATAACGGTATGTACATGGGTTGGGATTCTAGGTAGTGCTCTTTCAAGCGTCTTATTAGCGATGTTCTACAAGGCTTGTAAACGTACATTTTAAGCTAAAAATTATTCCGTTTTTAAAACATTTTTTAATTACTGCTCGGCTACTATTCGTTGCTGTCAAATAACCTATAGACTTTCTGAATGAATGGACTAACCAACACAATAACAATTTTTCAATTCCGCCCAAAACAAACTCTTCAGCTTTATATTATTAGTATAGATGTATAAAAAATAGAGGTTTCACTTAAATCAGTATTCACTTTGCTCACTTCTTCACTTGTCGCTTTTTTTATCGATTTTAATATTTTATTAATTGTAAGCTTACTGTTCGCTTAGACATGTTTTTTATCATTTTCATTTAAAAGTTTATTTCTAATATTTTTACTTATTATTGTCAGTTTATTTCGAGTGCTCATAGTTACACTAGTAAAATTACGTTTTCTGTAAAAGCGTTCTACGTTACTAGTAATAAAAATGAGTGGACGCAAAGTGAGGTGGATTCGCTACTCAGTTCCCGAACTAAGCTAATACACTCAAAACGTCAATTTTGGAGACTTTAGAGGGTTCCAGTAATTTCGCTAAAAGGGACTTGGGTCGGATATTTGTATGTTAATTGTGATTTTACGCGTCCTGCATCGAATATTCTCGAAAAAATCCGAAGCCAGAGCTTTACAGGTAAAATATTTTAGCAGAATACGTGACGAGACGGTCTTAGGGTAGAATAATTTTGAGCTAAGTAAATACGTGTAACTTTATCAGAAATTGAATTAACTTGGGTACTTTTTGATTCTTTTAAAAATCCTCAATAAGTTAAGTGTTATTATTTATTATTTGTTTACTTTTTAATAATTATGTTGTTAAATGCTTTTCATATTTTAAAAATAGCGACTACGCTTCACTTTATGTTCAATATATTTCGTACACGTCTATAATAATAATAATATCTATGGACTCTTCACACCACGTCAATCTGGCCCCGTAATAAGTGCTAAGTATCTAATATTTAAGATTTATATTATATAATGCACATATTTAATACAAATCCATGACCCAGGAACATTAAAAAACATTTTGTTTCGTCGGCGGGATCCGAACCCGTGACCCCGGCGTGGGCTACCAAAGCGCTCAACCCCTGGGCCACAGAGGTCGTCGTCTGGTACGTTACTGACTTTCTAAGCCAAAAATTTGCTTAAAACAACTACAAAAGGGCCTTTCTCATAAACTACAGAATACCAGCCGTTTAAGCGTGAAAAGGTAAAACACACTCTAAAACTTTCGCATTAATAATGATCTTAAAATATCGCGTTTTCTATGTAACATCTATACGTTTTGGATTATTTTCTATCCTCGTATCCAAATTCGGCTGTATTTAAGTACAAAAACCGTTTTATATGCGGGATAAAACTTCAGTTACAATTAATTTGACACGAAGGATTAGTTGAGTGTTCCCGCCGCAAACACCACAGAGTAGGGATGCCCGATTAGATTACCGAATATGCGGTGCGGTAATTAATAGGGTCGTACCTAAATTGATTATGAAATTGCTTTCGTTACAATGTTAGAAAGAGAATCGTTTTTAGAATATCAGCAGTAAAGTAGTTTTAAATTTTTATTTAAAACTACTTTACTGCTGTCAATAAAATACTATATTTTCTTACTTACCGTTAAGTTCAAGCCGATCAAAAAGCATCCTACTGAATGTTTTTTCAGAGTAATGTGCATTATAAGTAGTTAACATTATTTACTGTAAAGAAACTTTTAAGGCTTTCATAGAATAGATACTCTTACTGTTCTTAATAAATATCTAGTGAGTACACTTCCGAACATGAAGGAAATATTGTAATAAATATCTAGAAAATATTCCACCGAATACGTACCGCATATTTTACCGAATACTCGCTACTCTAGCGACAAAGCCGATCCCTGGAGAGGCGGAGTGACAGGCGGCGCACAAAAACGAATTCGCCGGAAAGTTGGGTGGGTGTAATTGACAGATATCGAGTGTTTACCATACAGATAATATGCGTTAATAAAATCACACGTCTACGGCGTGTTGACTAGATGTGAGCGCGCGGAAATTTCAATAACGTAAGTATTTGTTGCATATATTGTTAGGTATATTCTTTGCAATCTCAGACAATCAAATTTAAAAATATTATTATTCAGCTTTTACATTCTGCCTATCCTATGGTGAACAAGCTTATTTGTTTTTGTACGTTTGAGTATAATGCGTTCGCCCAATATTGTCGATAGCGGTCATTGACCCTCAGTCATAAAAAGTGTTATATCTATCCAAACTACGTAATTATTTGAAACTTATTGTGGGGCAAAAACACATCATTTTATTAAAAACGAATGTAGACATGCTTACATTTTTAACAGTGATATATACAAAAGGGTTAGATATAATTACGATCAAGAAGAAAAAAATACGAGAAAAGTAATATTTGTCATCTGAGGACTTGAAAGACCAGCGCAGGATGAAGTTTTTTTTTTGTCTATATAATTTGAAAATTACTTGTCAAAGATTTTTTTTTATAACTGTCATGACTTGGTCTATGATATTTATTTGATTTATGGGACACCCTGTGTAGAGGTAATATATCAACTGGCTAAATTTAATTTTATAGTCCCAATCAAAAGAAGATACTAAATATTTGCACCCTCGTCGCCTATCCGACTTCTTTAGGGTGTTTCAATTTTTAATTTTGCCATTGCAATATTTACTAAATTTTTCAAATAACCGTTTAAAAAAATCCATGCTAACAATCCAATTACAATTAAACTGTTAACCAAACAAGCATTTAGCACGGCATATTGTAATTAGTACGAATTCCGTATATAAACACATTTCAATTTGGAGCAAATAATGTTTTCTCGTGTATAACATATCATTTGTGCAACGTAATATATAATATATTATTTGACTATGTTGCTACTGTTTTTGTGTTTGCTTCTAAATGAAATAGAATGAAGTCCCTAGAGGTCGTCTAAGGACTTCATTCATTTCATTTAGAGCATGATATGCATTACGTCAGACTATATTTTATTAATTTGTAGGAAGTAGGCAAGATCCGACCCAATTCGCGATTTGATTATCGTCTTAGGTCGATTGTCTACCGACACCGTCAACCGGGAACGAGAAAATTGCGACCGGATAAAATGCTACTACCGGCCGGATAAAAAAGATTGTCTAGGGAGGTCATTCACAAGATCGATGTATCTAGAATTAAACCATAACCTCATATTCTCATCAAATTTTAGACTTTATATGGACGAAAATCGCGCAAAATTGGTAGACCTATCAGCATTTATCACACTTTTTTTATAAACAATTTAATACGTGGCGGATCAAAATGATCCGCTCTCAAATTGTTAATTTTTACTTTATTCATAGCGAAGTACATAAAACACTATAGGATTATAGTGGCCTGGATGTTAGCTATATACAAAGTGTGACCGAAGTAAGTGATAAAAGTTTAAGGATCGTATGAGTCCCTGATATAGAATACACTAAGAAAGTAGCAGCGCTGAAAGCGAAAAAAATATTTGCGATCTGTATGGGCAAACTCATGTCGTTTGGGCGCTTGGCTACACAAATCAATCAATTTTTTTTGCTTTCAGCGCTGCTACTTTCACAGTGAGCTCCATATCAGGGACACATGCGATCCTTAGAGTTTTATCACTGAAATTTGTTACACACTGTATAAACCACGATCGACTACAAATGAGTGACAACACAATACTTTTTTGTAAATCGCAGTTTGTATAGAAAATACAATTTTTTCCCAACTTCTCTAAACCCCTATTCTTATTTTTCCCTATTCCCTGATAAAGGCCGGCAACGCACTTGCGACTCTTCGGATGCTACGAGTGTTCATAAGCGACGGCAGTAGCTTTCCATCAGGTAACCCGTCTGCTCACTTTCCCCCAAAATATAATAAAAAAAAACCTAAAAAGCAGTCGCGATGAACAGTAAACAATATTACCAGTTAATTCGCATATGGATTTCGATTTCAGGATATCGGTTATACCCGTGTGGGTTGAGTTAACAAGTATTCTCCCGATTAGGTAGGGCTTAGTGAGTCCCTACAGGTTGATTAATCGGTAATATACTGCAGGCATTATGTGAAATTAATTAATGTTCAGCCCTTTCGTGGTTTAGGGTTCAATGAGTATAATTTTTACGTCACACTCAAATATAATACTCCTTATAGAGCGAGTCCGACAGACGTTGCCCTGTTGGGCTGATTTGAGAATATAAACTGGTTTTAGGTCCACGTGGACACACAAAATAACGCCAAAATATTTTCGACTTTTAAGGGCACATTTATAGGTACATGAAAATGGAACCAAGTATGTTATCTTTATAGGAACGGGCCAGATGTGGCTTGCACATGTGCGATACTAGACTCTTACTATATATTGGATAGATACTAGACTTGGACTCGCGCACGTAGGGTTCCGTACCAATTCAGAGCAAAAATTTGGGAAAACGCATATCTGAAAGTTTAAAATTTTTAAAAGGAAAACAAAATAAAAGTGAGACCGTCTCACTTCGAAAGAAGAAATCGAATCAGGCCTCTTTGTACTCTAACAACAATATGTGAGATATCTCAATTAGTAATTTGTGGAAGACTTAAAGCCCAAGCTAAGCATAAGCCTTAATTTAACGCCGCACGCACACAAACTTGTGTTACAACTTTGTGTGCGTGCGGCGCTGCAAAGATACTACGGCGCACACATGTAAGCCACGTTGTCCGTTTCTGTGAAGATGGCTTACTCAATAATTTATACACTAAGCTGTAGCGACTGGGAAGAAAATTTTTAGTAACAATATAATATTTTAATTGCGGAACCACTAAAACTATTCCACTTATTATATCATAAGCTTAGTTGTTGTATAACAGTGAAATACATTTTACAAAACGACAGTTTAGCAGAAAACGGAGCACCTTTACGAGAGTGATGACTCACTTGAGGGTAATCACTCTTATACTTGATATTTATTCTGTAATTATAGTAACGTAACGTACAGGTGATATTAAATTTGTCAGCGTCGTAATAGATTTATGATCGGCGATTACAAACGATGACACGCGAGCACGAACGTGTAAAGGGCATACTAAGATGTGATTGCCGATATATATAGTAATTATATAAAACGTTAACTTGTTTCCTAGGCATCAATTAAAATATGTAAATCGAGTTAAAAATAATAACTTTCACACATGCTAAAAAGTTATTAATCACATCGCAGCTAGAGAATTGTGATATCAAAAAATATGAAATAATTTTTCAATGTAGTGGTTCCCTTTTTCAGATGGAGGCTTTTTAATTTATTGATAGTTAATTACATAGTCAGCT
Organism: Cyclargus thomasi; assembly: GCA_026546445.1. Taxonomy (NCBI): domain Eukaryota; kingdom Metazoa; phylum Arthropoda; class Insecta; order Lepidoptera; family Lycaenidae; genus Cyclargus; species Cyclargus thomasi. The sequence goes on from JAOTAV010024162.1 coordinate 15,489, forward strand.
GTAGATAATTAAATCTAATCGTGCATTTTCATATCCCTCGATCGATTTTTCCTGGATCCTGTTTATCAGATAACTACTTTCAAAAACAGCGTACGTAAATTCTTTAAAACAATACTAAAAAAAACTTTAAAACAATAATTGCATTTTAATTAAAAAACAGATGACGCAAATTTGATCTTAAGCACTCGTTTTCATGTAAAAGTCCATGGAAAGGACCAATTGTACGGTTAAAACGTCCGTTACATTTTAACCGTACAATTGGTCCTTTCCATGCGTAGCAACATTATAGTGATTATGATGATGAAGATTATTGATGAATTTGATGAAGTTGCATTTGCTTTCAGTTGTCAAGACAAAGCCGAAATCTCTGAATCGCTATCTATAAGGAATAAAGAGTTCTGTACAGCACCTTCAGCACCAGGGTATACTTTAGTCCAAAATCTTACTTTTTGCATATACCTGGAATACCTTAGATTTTTCTAACTAAAAATCACTACACTGTGTTCATACAAATTCCAAAGAATCCCCTCGATGCCTTCTTGATCGCATCATCAGATCACCACTTTTGTGAAAATGGGACTAAATTGCAGCTATAGCCTATACAACGAGAAATTTGGAATCGGTCCACAAACGGCGGAGTAATGCGTGGTCAAACATACAAAAAGAACATATATACGGTCGAATTGAGAAACCTCCTCCTTTTTTGGAAGTCGGTTAAAAAGAGGATTATGACACAAATATGTGTGTGATTGTACTGTCTGATATATTGATTGATAAGCGGATACTGGACATGCATCATTGGAGCAGAATACGTCTATTGACGTCAATCGTGGTCTGACAGCTGAATCTGACATAAGGCAACGAAATTACAGCTTGGCGAATAGGAGTGTAATGTGATGTTTTTTAACGACAAATTTGACGCAACAATGTACGAGATTAGACGAGAACTATTTTGATAATAAATAAAAACTTTTGGTTCTCGCTGTCACCAAACAATTGTTTTTTGAAAGGCTGTCTGTAGCCTGCCAATATATCATCACAATACTATGAAATATTTTATTGTAATAATGTGCTAATTAAGGGCCTGATAAATATTATCAGATATAGACAACTTATTTGACAGAGTCTCCAAATTTTGTTTGTCAAAATATTATTTGTAGATAGGTTATAGGGCACTTATCAGGAAATGGTACAACAGGGTCTATAATACAAGCTGGAAAAAATTTTCAAATACCTATGATTCTACTTTCACTCTTTTATTATATTCTGCAAATTTTAAAATGAGAATATTCGTCTCCCAAGTGCCTCGAATATTTCGTGCTTGCATGAAATATTTGTCAAAATACACGTTATAATATATTGAACTGCAATCCTTCAGACATATTGTTTTACAGATATAACAAGTCATAGATATCCCGTGACTTTTAATAAAAAAAAAACTATTTAGGAGTTATACCGTGGGAGAGCTAAACTCCGGCACGAATGGGCCGGCTCGACCGGAGTGATACCACGGCCTCACAAAAAACTGGCGTGAAACTTCGTTGTGCTGTGTTTAGTTCAGTGAGTGAGTTTACCGGTGGCCCAACTTCTCTAATCCACCTTTCCCTATTTCCTTATAAAGAGGCCGGTCACGCACTTGCCACTCTTCGGATGTCACGAGTGTCCATGGGCGACGGCAGTTACTTTCCATCAGGTAACCCGTCTGCTCACGTGCCCCCTAAATATTATAAAAAAATATACAATCACGTTTGTTGTAAAAATGTCATACATTTAGCAAAAGCGATTTTTATCCTAAATATCTTATTTACTTATTTTTAAGTGCTTGGACTTCCTCTTAAATAATTAGATTTAACGCAAAAACCTGAGACAGACAGACAGATGTTTATGTACGGGTCCATACAAAATAGTTTCATATTACAATTTTGCTGCTTAATAATTATGAATAACGGTCTTATTACTAAGCTGCAATTTCTTTCAATGTGAAATTAAAATTGTAATATAAAATGATTGTACGTGCTGTCACCTATGTGTGTTGTCACTCAAGTTATAACAATGTGTAAAACTGTGATGATGATACACACTTCGATCTTTTAAATACAACAGTACCATATTTATATTTTCTTAGCTCTGCACGTTTTGTAGTATCAACAAAACGTTACGATGTCCGCCCCGAGTCGTGTTTGGACTAGCTGCTAGTTGTAAAAATGTTATCTTCTATTCCACTGCATTTTTCACGATATTAAATAAATACTGACAACGCCAGAAGTTATTTGTATTGCCCCTTTTGTGAGAGACATTGAGTATGTCGTGTGATTATTGACTCTTTCTAACGGACAGGAATATAGTTCTTATACACAAAAATATTACGATCTCACAGAAATACGGCATGGTTTCTTGTGACTTTAATGACGACCTCTGTGGCGCAGTGGTTGAGCGCTTCGGTAGCTTACGCCGGGGATCGCGGGTTGGAATCCCGCCGACGGAACAATTTTCAATGTTTCTGGGTAATGGATGTATATTAATACATCTATTTTATAATATAAATCTTAAATATACACATATTCAATATCCATCAAAGTTCCAGGAATATTGAAAAACCTTTACTCCATCTTTGGGATTCGAACCCGCGACCCCCTGCGTGAGCCTCGAGGACGTAAATTTTTATAATAACAGATTTAAATTATTAATTGCTGTTCATGATGTTATTAGCATTCATATTTTTTAGCAAGTCCTATTAATTTGGTGATGGTAATGAATATTTAGAAATTAATTATTAATGCTAATGCTTTTTCTGGCTTCACTTTAATACAGTTTTGCAATAGTAATAAAAGTTTTGTTTAAATATCATAGTATATTATCATATAACTAAACCTAAATTCAAAATTGGTTCCGTACTCAAGTTTAAACTGAAACAGCTACAGTCTAGCTTTTCATGGAAACAAAGTTTCAGATATCTACAATTTTAATTGCTGTGCATTTTGGATTCCGATATTGGTCAAAATCTGTATTTCGCTTTAATAAACTTTGGAAACACGAAATAGCTGCTAAGAAATGAAATATATCTGTTGTTATATAAATATAAATGCTGTACTTAGCATAGATCTTAAAATTATAATACATTTCCAAACATTCTACCATTCAGGTGGCGCGAAACAAAAAATATTATTAAGGAAGAATCATCACATTAATTTCACTCAATAATAGTTAGGTAAGAACCACGACAATATTAACAATAAAACAAGTCCAGCTGATAAATAATAGTATAATGTCCATTGAAAGTCAAGAATATAAAATAAAATTCATGTCAATATAAAAAATAATACAAAACACTTTAAAAATCTAATAATATACCAAAAAAAATCGAATCTATAATAATCATTTATAATTCGCGTATTCTTGGACACTGTAAAAACTTTCTTCTGCCAAATATTTTATTTTTTCTCTTTTAGGACTATATATTAAGGTCTTTAATGTGGTTTGACAATTTGTTGTATATCTTGATAGCATTAACGTATACATTCCGTTTATAAATAACTAATCTATAGTTTAGCATAAATAATTTAAATTTATTTTTTGGTTCTTTTATTTAGATTAGAACTTAGGGAGAAGTATTCTGGATGCTGTTTTACAAATACATATATTTACATCTCTTAGGTACATAGAAGGTAATATGTAAAGTATTTCAAATAATCGTTTGCAGCTATCCAGTGACCAAGCTCCACATATCGCTCTAACAAATTTTTTTTGGTACTCAAACTTTTGTCAAATTACCCCACAACAAAACTGCCGTCCTAAAGTTTAAATGCCGTTAACTCGCATCTAGTCGTTTTTGACATTTTGATGCCATCATAATCAGAAAAAAAGCTCAATCGACGCGTATTTTCACCACGGCATCATGACGGTTGAATTTACACCACGGCGAACACCCCACCCCTATTTTTAAAAATACAACTTATACACATAATATTTCCACACACAAAAACATTTGTTTAGTAGATCAGCGCCTCTAATGGAACATCGAATCCGTATTAAGTATTAACCGCCTAGTTATGTAGTTTGTGTTTACCGTGAACTCGCAAGGAGGATCGCTGCAACTTAATTCGTAATTCGTAAGCTTTCCAAAGCTCCCAAAGCTCTGAAGTTCCGCATGCGAGGCTTTGGATTTAAAATTCGGAAAGCTTATTTTGTTGCACCTTGCAGTTATTTTAACTCCGTAAAGTATCATAAGGAGCGATCTTAAGAAGTTTACGAAGTTATAGTTTAATGGTATATGGTATTAACTTTTTTCTAAATATGTAAATTTATGATACTTAGAGAGCCAGTGAGTAGACGGGTAACCTGATGGTAAGCAACTGGCGTCGCCCATGGACACAAGTGACATCCGAAGAGAAGAAGACGCAAGTGCGTTTCCGGCCTTTTCATTATATTATCATAATGACGTTAATTTTATCATCATAACCTACTTTGGAAAAATTTAAATTGTTTTACTGAAAAACATAGGGTACTTAGCATCGTAATATTAATGTGTGTTATTGCACATGGAAAATTCTAGCTATTGTAAGAATTCGCCATTACTGCCTGTAATCAGTAGTATTAATATGTTAATATGGTCATTCTTCATAATCGCGTGAGTAATAGGCGAGTGTCAGGTTAAAATGAATTAGCTTTATAATGATATTATAAAGCTAATTCATACTAGAACAATACTTATTATTTATTATTTATGATATATTCAAGCGAGCAGACGAGTTACCTGATGGAAAGCAACTGCCGTCGTCTATGGACACTCGCGACATCCGAAGAGTCGCAAGTGCGTTGCCGGCCTTTATGAGGGAATAGAGAATGGGAATAGGGAACTAGGGAGATTGGGCCACTGGTAAACTTACTCACTGAATGAAACACAGCACAACGCTGTTTTACTCCAGTTTTCTGTGAGGCCGTGGTATCACTCCGGTCGAGCCGGCCTATTCGTGCCGAAGCTTAGCTCTCCCACGGCAAAAATTATATTATTTAAAACTTTACAATGTTAGTGACTTATTATATTTTGACGTCCTTATAGAATCTCCGAGACAGTATGATGCAGCATTATCGTCAATATTCGTGGTTCGTTTTTTCTGTACGATCCTCGTGCAAGCGTCCACATAATCAGCCGTAAGACTTTGACGTCATAATAAATACCTTTCTCTTTTCAACAGACTACTTTAAAGGCTCGTTGTTTTTAATTGTATCAAAAAACCGATTGGATTACATCGTTTTTCAATAACGATAGATGTACTTAAAGAAAGATTTAAAAAATCATGCATATTCCCTATTAAATTATGTAGAGGAGCCATAATAATTGACAGTCGTTTGTTAACCTAATTACATCTAAACCTAATGACAATAATAAATCCATACCGTATACATTACTCTTAACTTGTGTAGCTTGACCACGGCCTTTGTACCGTGTAGGAACGTGGGACGGGGCCGGGGACGAATACTACTGCCGCCGTCGGCGTTGACGGTCAACTTACACAGTAGCGTGGCCGGTAACCATGGTAATCCTCCCCCGCCGCGCCGTAATCAAGGTATGGTAAATAAATTGCGTATCCAGTCGGAGTTAGCCTACTTCCTTTGTATACAGAGCGTAAAATTAAATGCTAATACTTTAGAGTTTCTATATTATGTCTTTTATATAGAGGTTACTTTAAGGAAGCGAAGAGGTTATTGGCAAGCTGTAAAAAAAAAACATTTTTGTACTGCAACTTTCACAGGAAACTCTATGGAAGAGACACATACCCATGAATTTTATCAATTATTTTTGACACCTTTATACTCTGAGCTAAAACGGAAAATGGTTTGCATGCCATCCTGCATCATTATATTGTGACAGCAATTTCCAAGAACCGTGTCAAATTTGTCATGACGGTACAGTATAAACTCCATTGTAGCAGTTACAGTAGTTACGCCGTTTGTCCATAACAAGCAGTCACTGTCACCGAGATTATTTCGTCCCGATAAAATGCCACTGTATGACAAAGGCGACTGGTTTCATTTTGCTATACGCGACTACAGATCGACGACAACATGGACACTAGGGCAATGTCGCTGAATCCTATAGTCTAGATCGTAAAGTTGAACTTTATCTGTCCAAAATAATCTCTTTGACGGTGAGGGCGTGCTATGGACAAACGGCCTTACGTTACAGTTGTCCAAAGGTAACGAGGTCGCCGATTGAGTATTCATTTTGTGTTCGACGCCATGTTGAATATGTAGATAATTAACTAGTTTGCTGTCACATGGTTTGTTTTAGCCTTCTGACAACATTCGACTGTTTCAATGAGCGTTGTTTCTTCAAGACTGTCGAGGAGGGTTTTTTTCGCGCGTATATTTGACGACCTCTGTGGTCCAGTGGTTGAGGGCATTGGTGGTTGATGGAACAAAAATTTTTTCAATGTTCCTGGAATATGGATGTGTATTAAATATTTATTTATTTTTATTTATTTATTTATTTTTTATAAACACACACATATCTCCTATTACAGTATAAACCAATACAGAAGATAGTTATAGTATAAATTTACTGTTAAC
>JAOTAV010024173.1:0-22053 GCA_026546445.1 Cyclargus thomasi
ATCTAGACCTTAGATGATTTTCCCGTATACGAAATTTTGTATGGGATCTGTAAGTCTATAAAATAATTTGTCTATGGAGAAACGTTTCTTTTTGTTTTCATGCGGTTCACAAAACACCTCTATTAAACAAGTTTCAATAGTTTTGTTTCCAGAAATAGTGGCTGTGACATAGGGCCTGAGTGACGATTACATGACAAACCTATAATGAAAAAATACCTGAAAATACCATATAATAAGATATGAGAAACAGGGTTTTGTCCCTCCATCGAGTATTCATAGTCTGATTTTTATTATAGCAAATAAATAATACTTCGAATTACATAAACTAGAGGTCACCCTGTGATTGAAATTCCCACCATAATAAATATTTATTTTCATCGTGTTGAGGAGCTATAAAATATAATAACCTTAATCACCTTCTCAATTTAATCACAAGCCTCTATTTGACATACAGTTCTCGTTGCCAGATCGTTAGGTTTTATTAAAAAACAACAGACGTCAACCATAAACAATAGAGTATTTTGTGTATGATTATCGTGTCATGTCAAAATATTGTAGTGTGTGCGCTTAAAAATGTGTAAGATACAGACATATTTTAAAAATAATATTGGTATTCCACGCTCCTCGTCCATATTAATTATAACTGGGAAAAATTTCATGCTTTCATGTCTACGCCTCTTTCGTTAAAAGGGGTGCAAAGTTTTCGGCTTATATGCAAGCCGACCTGTGCACCCCTAATATATAGATTGTATCTTATTATTTATATCTAACAACACTTTGTCTTTTATTTATCCTCACTTAGAATAACTTTACTTTTTCGATCAAAATCTTTTTCGCACTACAATTATGTGATACCATCTACGGATTTTTTTAAATTTGGAAGGCTTTTAATCAGATTCATATATAGTCTAGATATAATATTGGTATGGATGGATATCGGTGAGTAATATTAATTTTTGGTATATCTGATACTAGGTCAATGGTATGCGCAGGTATTACTAGAATAACTGTATTACGTCGACTGCACTCGCGTTCATTCGGCGAGTTCATTGCGCTGGCCTGCACAATCCGCTGGCGCCAGCTGGCCACTTGAATCGTGTAAATAATACTGTATGGTTAGTCTCGCTTACGTCTAGTGCAGTCTTGGCGCTTCGTGAACTACGTGCAAACATTGCGTACGTAGATGGAGATTGAATTAGAAAAGCTTTTGTCTTACATTAGACTGTAAGCGAAATATCACCTCGAAAACAATTTATGAATGATTTTTCAGAATAGATAATTAAATTGCGTACTGGGTCGGAGACAGCCTACTTACTTATATATACTCTGACGTAAGCATATCATGCTGCATGATCGTGTAGGGACTATTTAGTTGATTTAATATTATTAAGGCTTCTACATGGGCTAGAGGGGTCAAAACCTTAAACACATTAACCAAAAAAATATATGTTATAGAATGATCTACATTCTTTCATTACAAGACAGGACTTTTCTCCTAAGCTTAACTCTAAGATATCAGAAAAACAATATACCGTGGACATCGATTTTTTGAAAAAAACTCTATAAACTACAAAACTAACCGGTTAAGTTGAACGTTTTTTTTTCATACAACACATTATAAGTAACACTATAATCCCTAAGGAGGAATTCTTGTTTCTTGTTTTTATTAATTGTATATTCATTATTTTCCTTTCTGGGGAAGGTTTTCGAAACTCCAAATGTATGGTCAAGGCCGTTGGCACATGTATTCCCCTTAATGTGACTCATCAAATACTTGCTATGCGCATTGTCAAAACATCAAAATGGAAAGTGTCACGTGCCTCGAGTCGTTGGCAAAATCTCGTAATATAACCGAAAGAAGGTTAAATAATAACGAAGTTTGTTTTCTACCCTTTATAATCATTTCAATCTTTTTAAATTATTTGAAAGATATTATACTAACCTGTTTTTCGTGGGCCTGCTATCGTACTAGATTTTCCGATGTAAAATCTTCCAATTTCTAATTTATTAAAGGGTATAAAAATTATACCTTTCAATAAAAAAAGCAAAACGGTGAGTTGTAAAACAAGAAACTGTGGTACTGAAAAGAGAAAGACTTTGGCAAAATAAGCTTTGCTTTAAACTATTTTTGTATTTGCTTCTTGCCACATTTTTGCTACATATTTTGGATAATAAAAATACCTACTTTTATATAGGGCATCCGCAAGGATCACTAAACTTAGAAGTTCTCTACATAATACGCCTAACTATAACCTGTTATAACCTATTTGTGAAGTTTGACATTTCGTATAAACTAGTTAGTCCCTCCAGGAAGTTGAGACAATAAATTCGTGATGACGAGTGACATGTAACATGACTTTCGCTTTGACGAAGGACTAAACTGAACTTGCAATCGATATACGACAAAATTCTATACTAATGTTATAAATAAAAGTTACCGAATCTTTTCACCTTATAAAAGCTACGAGTACATTATACGAGATAACTATATTTTTTAATTTGAAATAAATTTGTAGGAAATTTTAGCACTGTCCCTCGATTGCGTAACAGAAAAATCTCCAATCGGTATTCCAGTGACTCGAACGTACTAACGAAAGTTTGTCAACGAGATACAAAAGTAACTTAAGTTAATAAAACACTTGAAACTTTATAAGTGCCGTAACACTGCCTTTGTCGATTAGGTAGAGCGACAATTATTAAATTTCTTTCACGAGGACTTTTATTGTAAAAAAATTGAGACTAACGGCCGTACTCAGAAACATTTAATGATTCCATAATTTTGTCAAATGAAGGGTTGGACGGAGATGAACAGAGTTAATATAAAAATCTTAGTTTAGCTATCCTTTTTTTTTAATTTAGCTATCCTGTGCCCACTTTGATGGACGCTTACGTTAAGGGTAAACAATTATTATCACTTAGGGTTATGAAATATAGACGTTAGCCGATTCTCAGACTTTACTGGATATAAAATTTTAGTACAGATCGGATTATCCCTTTCGGCTGTGAAAGGTAACTCACACTGTCATAGTGTCAGAGGAGTACCGTAACAGTGTTATTTTGATTAACTAAGTACACGTAACTTGATGTATTGTTGGTTCTTGGTGTAAAATCATGTTCAATATTAATTTAAAATAACAGTAATGTTAAAAAAATATAAATAACAGTAAATATAGTGGAAACAGTGCGAGTAAAAAGTGAGTTATATTAATGTTGATTTATTATGGATTGTAATTGAGTTTTTTTAAATCGTTTAGAAAATATCACTGGTTGAATAGAAAACATTATAAAACTCTCTTAAATTAATAAACGTACTAAATATAAAGCCAAAATTTAGTTATTACAATTTTTTCAATATTAAAGACAACCTGATAGAGCTGTAACTCTAAACATATCAAATTCACAGATATCTAAACAACAATGGAGTAATGTACAATAACAGGAAACAGGTCGTTTTCTAACCACTTTTAAGTTCGGAAATACAAAGAAACCGTACACTTTGGTTCCGAAATAAAAAACGCATTAAAATGAGGATCAAAGGAATGAATGATGAAACGGAGCACAAGGTGACGTTCTTGAGGTGTAGTAGGTAAAATATTTTCTTCGTTATTTCGTATATTTTCTTGCTACATAACCGCCGTGTATAATTTCGAGAACCCTCAACCAAGGCGCAAAACTCCCACCTCGAAATGTACAAATTTTGCATAAAACCGCCTTTCCATGAAGCTAATATGTTTTGGTACAACACATTTTCAAAAGTTTTTTAATGACCTTATAGAATATAGTATGGTGTAAAAGTTTTAACTTTTACGTATATACGTTTCTGACTACATAACCGCCGTGTATAATTTCGAGAAGCCTTAACCTAGGTGCAAAACTCTCACCTCGAAATGTACAAATTTTGCATAAAAGCGCCTTTCCATGAAGCTAATATGTTTTGGTACAACACATTTTTAAAAGTTTTTTAATGACCTTATAAAATATAGTATGGTGTAAAAGTTTTAACATTTACGTAAATATATTCCGTTGTATGCAAGGCTAGTACAGGGTCAGTCGACATACGAAAGTTTAGACAAACTGACAAATGGGTGGGACAAACTGACAGATTTCTTTTGAGCATCCGTCACTTCAACGTCACTTTGTCTATCTTGCTGTAAGAAACATTTTTTCTGGCAGCCCCGGATCTTCAATTTTTTTTAGGCGGGGCAAAAACTGTAATATGCGGCATATTATTAATATTATCATTATTTATATGATTTCAGCTATAAGGTGTTAACTAAAACAGGATAAGTATTTGGCGCCCTCTGCGCTTGCCGCCTGGGGCACGGGCCCCGGCTTGTCCCCTCCTAAACCCGGGGCTGGCCGCTGGTAACCGTAACAGTTAACACAAGTCTTCAATTACTTACCACGGAACTAGGCTAACGTGGTGTGAGTCCACAGATAAGTCGTTTAAACATAGGATGTGTTTTCAAATTCAGTGGCAAACTACACCTGTCCAAGCTATTACACGACAAATTGATTCTGAAACTATGCGGTTATAGTTTACCAACGGGAGTTTAAAACCTAAACTTTGTCCATTCCACGCTACTCTGCCTATGCCCAACTTTTACTATGCGAATAATGGACTAAAGTTATTAGATGAAGTGGTAGCATAAAGCGGAAAATAAAACTAAACTTGTTTTATTGGCCGCTATTACGCTGTGCGGCTACTAAATGAGAAACGGTGGAAATAAAAAATACATTTCTCCTAATTAAATTACTTTAGTAAACGATTTAGAAGATTCGTTATATTGTTGATTCGTTTTGATTACTAATATTATCTTCTTTGTTATCAAAACAAGATATGCAGTAAAAAATACGGGTGCCCTTTGCCAAGAATGGACCGGCTCGATCGGAGGAATTCCACAGCCTTACTGAAAACTAGCGTAAAACAGCGTTGAGTTGTGTTTCATGCAGCGAGTGAGGTCCAACTCCCTATTCCTTTAGTATAAGGGCGGCAATTTGTAAGACTTATATAAGATGTTAGCGCGTCTATTGTGCGTAAGTCGTTAGGTTCGCACTCGAGCGCGAGTCGCGCGATAGCGTGGTCTAGTGGGTAAGTCGAGAGAGAGGCGTGTAAAAATGAGACATTTTGCGAACCCAAGGACATAATACGGATACTCATTGCCGTTGGAGAGCCATGCTTCGGCACGAATGGACAGGCTCGACCGGAATGATACCACAGCCTCACAGAAAACTGGCGTGAAACGGCGTTGTGCTGTGTTTCATTCAGTCGGTGAGTTGACCGGTGGCCCAACTTCCCTAATCCCTTATCCCTATTCCCTCATAAAGGCCGGCAACGCACTTGCGACTTTCCGGATGTCGCAAATGTCCGTGGGCGACGGGAGTTGCTTTCCATCGGGTAACTCGTCTACTCGCTAAAACCCCAAATATCATAAGAAAATAATATTAGATTCGTTATATTGTTGATTTGTATTGATAACTAATATATTTTTTTTGTTATCAAAATTAGACATGCATTAAAAAAAATGTGTGGCCTTTGGCACGAATTCCACGGCCTCACAGAAAACTAGCGCGACACAGCGTTGATTTGAGCTTAATTCAGTGAGTGGGGTCCACCTGCCTCCTAATTTAATGAAAACTAATCTTGTTTAAGAACTATTTCATTTTAAATACGAAATGTTCATTTTAAATGTATTTGGAGTAAAAATCTATAAGCTTAAACAAAGATTCTACGGAACATGATACAGTACGATTTATGACAAAGGAGCTGAGCATGATTGAATGAAACCCCGGAGGCGAGTTTAATCTTTTAAGGCGAACAAAGTACGTAAGGATATTTCACAATGGTCACTACGTCTCATTAATAATGTTACGTCATGATAAAGTTACTTATACAACTTTTACCCAAGTGCTGATAACTATTATCGTCGCTAAATCTAAATATTTCGGCGGTTTTGGTAAGTTTTAATAACGCCTGATAACTATCCTTTAACTGAGGCTTTGCCTGCGTAGAAATGATTTCCGCGGGAGCATTAAATCAGAATAAAAAGTATTCCTTAATTTAAAAACTTTTTATCCGAGGATAAAAACTGTTAAGAAAGTTTTTATATTTTAGGATTTTTACCAACCAAAGTATTTCGGTATGATATTATACAATCTTTTGTTCGCATAAAACCAGCATTATTAAAACATTTACATCTTATCTTACATCACAAATATAACTCTTATGTGCGTTTGTTTGTCACTGAACTCCCAAACGACTGCACCAATTTTGAAAAATTTACGGGGAATTGTGAACGGTGTAGATTACAAATTTGGTCCACTGGAAGACAATTTTAATTGAATTGAATTTAAAAATAGGTGTTATCTAGATGGCACTACCATCTGCTGTACTGCACTGTAAAGCTAACTGCTAAAAAGTTGGAACTTAATTCGCCAGATGGCGTTTAAATGGTCTCGATTTTATATGCGATTTTTAATTAAATTTTATTAATACCCGTGGCAAGCCGGGGCGGGCCTCTAGTTGTTATATAAGTGACAACAGTAATGTAACACGTCCTGCATTAGTTAAGATGCACACTCGCTGGCGATCTGCCAAGCCATCTGGACGTGTCTATGCACAATGTTCGCTATGCTCCAAATTGAAGAGATTGTGTAGGTGCCGTGCCGTCATAGACAATAGCCGAGATATAAAACCCTTCATTTGCATTCCGAGCACCGATATTAATAGCCCAAAGTTCGGTAACACAGACTGGGACTGGTTCCATTGAAACCAGCGTTTTTTGGTTTTTTGGGTAAGCAATACACGAGATGGTCACTGTTCTCAACTTTCATTCAATTAAAAATGCAATAGGTCCGGTTTAAAACGTAGACCTACGTTAGTAAAAAATAATACCGTACCTGTACAAAATTCTTTTTTAGCTCCTTAGCCCAGTGGCTTATAGAACATGTATCTTGACTCGGAAATCCAGGTTTAGATTTCGCGTTTGAACTTGGAATGCAAGCTGATCAATGCATTCCTGCGCCTGATTTCTAACCGGCTGTTTCGGTTGTCCTGGCCAGTGGAAACTAGCTTGATGGTAAAGAAATAAAGAGAGCTTTTATGTAACATGCTCTAGGCACTATAAAAATGACTCCTGGAGGGCTAGCTAAGATCTAAAGGTTTTCAATTCTTTATAGACTCGCCAAACAAAATGTATGAAAATAATGAATTTTAGGTATTAAAAGATAACTAAGCAATCTACTTAAAAAACTTCGAAACATGATTTTATTCCTATTTCAATACGAGCTTTGGTTCATCTACCAAAAATAGTTTCCGTATTCGAATTTCCCAATTTATATTATGTAGATAAGTCTATTAACATTTTTATCAGAATCAACAAAGGAGAGTTGACATGTCTCGCAATACTGAATATTATGTGGAATGAACCATTGTTCCCCCATACATATGTAAATTCCAAAATGAACGGGAAACAGTGCCTAAAATAACGTCCATGAACACAGAATTTCTTCTGTATAACTTTATCTTGTTTTATATTGATAAGGTTTTTTGTGTCTATGCCTGTTTATAATTAACTAGTGTTTACCCGCAGCTTTGTGCACGTGCAAATGATTCATCTCACGGGAGCCTTTAAATAAAATAAATTAAATATTTAAGAGTAGCTCTAGTATAACAAATATGTTTTTTATTTCCTGAACTTTATTAAGAGATTGATAAATTCGACGCGATTGTTATTGGCAGCGTGGTCTAGCGTTCAAGATGCTCAAGTAATGCACCGGTCTCTTAGGAGACAAGTGTTGAAATTCTACCTAGACATAATATTAGTTGAAATTATTACGTTTATTATTTTTCTTTTAAAAATATATAACTTTTTTATAAATTAAAAAAATTGTTACAATTTTTTATGAATTTTAAATCTTTCAGAAATACCTTTTCTCTATATTTGCTCTGTACTGGTACGGGACTATTCGTGCGCGAGTCCAACTCGCACTTGGCGGATTCTAAGTTTATTCGTTATAAATATACAAATCCTTCCTATTTATCAATAGTGTAGAAGGCATTGTTAACTATATCTGATATTATATGTGTTTAGGAAAACCAATTCTATGGAAATTTAAGCCATGAATAAGATCAGACTAAAGATAATAATTTTTGTGTAATGGGGGAAATTAGAAGAGAGCTATTTGATAGACCTACGTCATTTAGTTGGAATATGTCAATTCTATGCAAGTCGGCTGAGTTTGACAAAGCCCGACCAAATTACTGAGATCCTCGAGCTGTATCTGTTTCAACTTCTCTGATAAAGCTGTTGCAAACAAAACAGAGAAAAAACGCCAGTTCGCTATGATTTGTTCGATATCTATCATTAAGGTTTAATAATAGAAGCCTCGCTTACGAACATTGAAACTTTTCCGTCGAAGTTATTCATAACTTTACAATGGATCTATTGAAATGCATTCTGAACAATCTATTACTGCTTATTGAGTTTCAGGTTCTTATATTACTAGAGGTCGCCGTGTGGTCGAAATTAACCTTATATATTTAAATTCATCGTGTAGAGGAGTTTTAAAAAAACTATAATCCATTCTCAATTCAATCACAAATTTCAATTTGGCATACCTCTTGATACCAGTCTAATAAGTTTTGTTAAAAAAAATTAGACTTCAACTATACAAAAAATGTATTTCATGTGTGATTATCGTGTCATGCCAAAGTATTATAGTGTGTATAGCGTTTTATTTATTAAAAATACAGAAGATTGAAACATATTTTATAATAATACTGGTACTCTACGCTCCTCCTCCATATCCACTGTAACTGTGAGAAATTTAATGTTTTTACATCAACGCTTCTTTCTTAATAAGAGGTACAAAGTACAAAATATATGTTAATACTTTATCTGTCATATCTATATAGATATGACAGATAAAGTGTGGAGAATCTGTCAAGTAAGTTGTGGTAATCCTATAGTGGTAATATTATATCCCACGGAAGATCCTTATTTAATTGGAACAAAATGTATCCTTATTATGTAAATCAGCAAACACACTATAAGTATACCAAATTTTATCAAAGTCCCTTCAGTTAGGACGTATTAATAGTCAGCGCTTAAGGCGCCTACATGTGCCAACGGCCTCGACCATACATTCAGAGCTTCGAAATTCTCTCGCTAACAGAATGTATATACCTTTAATACTAAGAGTACGGTCAAAAAATGTTGAGATGCAGTTTTCATTGATAAAGAGACTCTCTCTGGCTTTGCTCTTAGTAATTAGCGCTGACAATTAATACGGGCCTTGGAATATACAGTGGCTTTACCATGAGCTTGAGGCAATAGTTTTTGTCGATAATCGATACTGACTACGTAAATTTTTAGTATGGAAAAATGTTTAAGCGCCTCTAGCGGTCCATTGCAAAACTAAAATGGCCATTCTAACGTAATCCCCATCGTGTATTGACAAATACTATAGCTTTAAACCCATGGTAGAGCTACGGGCAGTATGTTAAATTAACGATAGGTTAGCCATCAAAGGTCTCACTCCTAATTACCCTCACAAGTCCAATTAAGCCGGGCCCTCCTGAATAAGATTAATACGACCATTCCGGACTGTCTCATTTCATTAAAACTTTCAGATCTAATTGTTTAAATGTTTGTAAACGTAGCACTTAATTTTCGTCCTTCTAAAAGCATATTTTTATTATATTAAGTGGAAATGGGAGTTACATAAATAGGTTATACTTTAGGGTGTGCTGATGATTAAAACGTTTAAAAAAATGTCTAGGCCATCTCCCGTTTTTTCCGTAGAAAAACTCTGTCTTAGCTAGGTGTAAATTAAGAATGTTTTAGCGCCAATCAAAACCCAAATAGAATTATTTGTATTTTAACAAAAACTTAAAACCCAATAGAAAAATTATAAAGTATTAATAAAAAAGTAAATTATTAAAAAATAATAATAAAAAAAGAAACTTAAGACTTATTTAGAAGTTGGTACCTTATTTAGAAGTTGGTACCAGCTTACATTATATTGTCGTGATTTCTCGGACGGACTATCTGAATTTTTGTGGCTGGTACCGACTTATTATGAAAATTGTGTACGGGAATAGGCTGAGGTCTCTCCGAATTCTGAAACAGGCACTTTTAAATAATAAATATTATTTAATATCACACTATACAACAAAGAAAAAATTTTGAGAATCGGTTCCCTAGCGGCAGAGCTGTGGTTGAACCTACAAATAAAAAAAGAATAAAAAAAATATCTACACCTGAACATATTATAATTTACTCGTTTTTGGAAGTTCGTCAAAAAATTTCACTACCCTACAAGGCAATTCCTTTCATGAATTCTTTTTATGGATTTCCAGTAAAATTCCAGCACACAACACTTGAATTAAAAAGAATTCCACGTACAGGAAAATTCTAATTTCAGTCCGACAATTTTCAGATGATAATTAACTTGTTCAAGCAAACTGCAAATGACCGTGCCAGGAGAGAAGCCTTACTTTAATTTCGTATGTGAGTTCTTTCTTTTTATTCATTTTGTACTTGATTTATTTTTATTTGAACAGTTTTCTGAGCCAAAAGTTCGCTCATCAACTCGGAATTGTAAATTATTACTTAATATTGTGGTTTTTATATTAATATTGGGGAAGTAGATTCATAGTCACATAAGAGACTCGTATAATTTGGTTGCGTAATGTTGAACTCAACCCTGTTTACCATCTCGACAAATTAGGTTGCTAGGTGACGTAGGTCCATCAACTGATTATGAACCAATTTCTTCGATATTACATTAAATATTTCTGGTTAATATTTCTGGTTTCACCGAAAAATGATTTAGATTTGTGATTGATAAAGTTTCTGATAGGCTATTCACAACTTCTTTGGCAGATTCTCCATATAACATCTGCCAAATAAAGTTTTGGACAGACTATCTGTAAGCGGTGAAAAAGGCCCTTAAGCTTTTAGACGTATGCTACAAATTTTGATCGAAGCTCGAAATTATGTTTAAAAATTGTATTTTTATACTGTAATTTTATGATACATTACTTGGTTTTTTTTATTCTATGGCTACATGGCATTATTATCTGAATTGAATTTGCGTTAATTGTTGCTTAAAATAGCAGTACTAGAGCTGTACTATAACTGTTTCTTTATTTACATTTACATTAAATTAAACCTTAAGTCTTTGACATACAGGTCTTCTCATCTGTATAACTCTGAAAGTACTGTATACATTGATAGGAACTCAATTAGTCTGAACAAGCGCGGGAAACGCCGTCGTATTGTGAAACGGAAAACGCAAACAAACAATAGGCCGGGAGGAACCTTTCTATTACGCTTATCAATTTCGATTGTACCAAAGAAATGTAAATTTTTTGTATTCGTAAGATATCGACAAGTCCTGCTCAGTAAATAAAGTGACCATTCATATTTTTCTAAACGGGACATCGCCAAATTTCATTGATAGTCACGATTAGTTAAAATTTTAAATTCTTCACTTCTTTTGGGAAATACCACACATTTTTATCATTTCTGATGGCTAGAAAACGCAATTAATGCAATTGATATAGGACAGTATATACAATCGGATAAAGATGAATACATTACAAATTGGATAGCTAACTTGCTAGAGATTACTTATTTGGTTATTTTCTGGAGGGGTATTTTAGGCCTAACGTGAAAACAACGCAATCCTGTGTTCCGACCCACTCAGTTTCACTTTGACACCGTGGCGAAGTACCGATGAGAGGGACAGTCCCGTACAAATTAGGACGTATCGTCACTTTATAAATAAACATTTTGTTGATATAGGATACCAACACCGTAAAGTTGGAGCACGTTTCAAAACATGCGAAACAATAAGGACGCGGCGTTGGTCGCCACCGTTGTTAGAAATTCAAAGGACATTTTATTGGGAAGAAAAGTTTAACTTTAGCTAATTAAACCCACGTTTCTTGCCCCTTTTTTACTATATTTTCTTAGATTTTACGAATTTATAATAAGCACACGACGAGTCATCATCAGCTGTTTGTCGAGACCGATCGTGTTTTTATTAAAAAATCGTAAAATCTATGAATATATAGTGGAAAAAGTGCAAGAAAAGTGTGTTACATTTAGTATGAACATGAATTTCCACTATGAACCAACAGTAAAATCAATCACATATAACTATACTTCAGTTTTATTATGAACTGAATCACCTTAATCACTATTGTCGTAGCAAGATAATTTCCTTGAAGTCCGTTGCGCTAAAATTAGATAGCTTACTTACTAGGGATAATTTATTTGCTTGTTTTAGGCTTAACGCGAAAACATCACAATCCCGTGTTCCAACGACGTCTTTTTTTTGGCTGATATGTAGGGGGCAAGCGAGCAGACTGGTTATCTGATAAAAAGCTACTGCCGTCGCCCATGGACACTTGCGACAGCCGAAGAACCGCAAGTGCGTTGCCGGTTTGTATTGTGTGGGATAAGTATTGGGAATAAGGAATTAGGGAAGTTGGGCCACCGGTAAACTCACTAACTGAACGAATTACAGCACAACGACGATTCACGCCAGTTTTCTATGAGTCCGTGGTATCACTCCGGTCGAGACGGCCCATTCGTGCCGAAGCATGTCTCTCCCACGGCAATGAGTATCCGTATTATGCACTTGAGATCGGAAAATATCTCATTGGTACTCGTCTCCGCCGGGATCCGAACCTGCACCCTCTCGAGTGCGAACCAAAGAAATTACCCACTAGGCTACGGACGCTCTAAACGTACACGGAGACACCGCGACAGAGTACCAAATATGATAATTACGTTTATCATAAGAGTATAGCCTTACAAACATACTCATAATGATAGCACCAAGTATCTGTCAAACGGCAAATTAAAATGATCATTACGGCAAACGTGGAGCTAGCTGGTAGTGTGACTTCACAATGAAATTCAGATAGTCGAGTACTACTCGTACTATACATGTATAAACTCTCTTTGACAAAATACAGGTGACAGAATGCATACCGCTCGTTATATCATGCTCGTTAAAATTGTTAAGAGCTGTTAAAGTGTTATCAGAATCAGAAAATAGTCAATTCCATACCATTATTATAAACGCGAAATTGAGTCGGTCTCTCTTTCTGTAACCTAAAGAACGGTGAACCGTTTTTCTTAAATTTGGTATACAGATGCTTTGAGTAACGGAAAAGGGACTCAAAGCATCTGTATGAACCTTTGTCCTTCGCGCAGGATCTAAAGTATTATATAATAGTTTTTATCCCGGAAATATTTACAGTCCCTCTTATCGGTGTTTCGTTGCTACACAGAACAACGTCGGAACACAGTTCGAAAAGATCCCATTGGAATGTGTGTTTGTTTGTCCTTTCTTCATGCCAAAACGATTAATTTTGGCAAAGACCTAAGTATAGACTTAGGCCTATCTATGCTCCAGTAACAATTCCCATCTATTCTCTATCAATTAGTAATAGATCCCAGGAGATAAATTTATGGGGGATGTATGCTTTTTCGGGATAAAAAGTATCTTATACCCTTTCGCGGAGAGGTCTCGGGCGAAAGTCTCATGGCAAAACTCTCGCAAGCGGCGACTGGCGAGACAAGGCGAGTGCAATCATTTAAACTCTCACACTCGGGCGGTCTCGCTGTGTCTCGACGAGAGTGTACAGCCTCCATTATTTTCAGCCGTTTTACCACACATCGCATTTATTAATACTTCACATGACAGAAATAGGACGAATTAA
Organism: Cyclargus thomasi; assembly: GCA_026546445.1. NCBI lineage: Eukaryota > Metazoa > Arthropoda > Insecta > Lepidoptera > Lycaenidae > Cyclargus > Cyclargus thomasi. The sequence goes on from JAOTAV010024173.1 coordinate 13,745, forward strand.
TATAAACTTAATACTCAAGAAAGTTTATCATTAAACGATTGATAAATTCAAATCTTATGATAATTTCTAATCTTTTTTCTAATCTTTACTTTAGTTCGTTTCATCTTTCCTTCATATATTATTCCATTTACTTCTAGCGGTAACATTTATGTTGATTGCTTACATTTATCACGACTAAACCACATGCAAATCTCACGCAAATACAGAAACACTTCGGAGTTCTCGGGGAAAGCATTTCTCTGTTTCCGGCGAAGAGCGATGTAATAGTCGCAAAGAGTCTTTGATAAATACTGCACATTTGAAAGAAAATGCTAGTCCTTTGTTTCGCTTCTTACGCCATCATATTTTGTTGATTTACCTAGTTGATTTTATAATTATAAGTTACATTAATAAGTATTCTCATACAAACTTTCGTTCCCTTCTTCTCCCATCTTAGGCCCTTGGGGGTGGAATTTATCAAAATACTTGTAAAGTGACGTCACAGCCTTCGGGTAGGGAAAGATATGCAACTCACGTGTGCCATCGAAGCGCGTGGCGATGGTGTCGAGGAAGGTGTTCTGGGGCGCCAGCAGCCCCTTGCGCACCGGCATCACCCGCGCCGCGCGCCGCGCCCGCCGCCCTCCACCTGCAACAAACACACTATATAGTATTTAGGAGCTGTGCCCCGCGGTGCACCCGTCAAAAGTAGCCTATGTGTTAATACAGAATATAAGTCAGCTCCATATTATTTAAATCGATCCAGCAGTTAAAATAACAAAGTAGTACAGTAATAGTTCTTGTGGGACATTATATTCTATTATTCCTGGTAACACACGTTGTCTCTTTGATCTAAGGTTTGAAACTTCCCCAATGAGAAAAATGGGTTTTCTAATGTAAAGGTTTTGTAGCAGGACTTTTTGTAATAAAAGTTGGCTAACTTGAACATGTGATGTAAGTGTATTATATTATTTAATTACATATATCGTGCCACAAAACAAATATGAAGTCTTACATTTCTTTGGCACATAGCAAAGGAGCAATAATATATTAATTGTGTTGTGTTTACGCATGTTTTGTTCACTTTTAAACTGACTTCCAAAAAGGATGAGGTAAATTCGACCGTATTTATGTTCTTTTTTTAATTTTGTATCATCATAGAGAAAGTAGTTATCATCGAAAAACTCGTATCGCACGTAGAGACAGACATACAAACAAACTTACAATAGCAGAGTGGTTAAAAAGAACTCTAAATTTTTTTAATATCATTAAGTCTCAGCCCTGAGAGTATTAAAGCTAGAAGTCAATAACTATTTTCTAAAAGCCAAAACTCAATTCTAAAAATCTTAGGTACATTTGCGAATGAAGAACGCGGCCTTGATGCAGACTTCACAATGGTGTTCGTGGAAACGAGGCCAGCGGGTACGGTAGTTCGTATTGTCATGTCAGTCTCCACCTCATTTTCGAATACCTCCGATACGATAAGAGGAAATTAAATATCAATATTGCCTTTGTTAAGTTGATGTTCTTGTTGGTCGATTTTTGGTGGTGGTGGATGTAACAGTATGATCATTTTTAGCCAAATCAGCTAATTATTTATCCAAGGTTATTTGCGTATTAGATTTTTTAAATTAAATTGCAGTAGGCAGACATGTCACCTTACAGAAAGCGAACTGCCATGCCGTTTCCGATGAAAACTTATTGTTCAGATGCGATAAAAGTGCGCGATTAAGTAGGGAAGCTCAAATTTCAGATTTACTCGAGCGCACAGATAGTATAGGCTTTCTACATGTCTTTGATTACCGTGAAATATAAAGCAGATTTCTTAGAAAGCTATCCCACCGCTAAAATAAAAAATGCCCTTATTCTATCTGCTCCATTTTACCTAATCTACAAAACGTACTAGGTCTTCACGACGCTGGAGTCACTCCCACCTCCCCGACAAATGCTAAAACGCGGCGCGTACCGTGCTGACAAATACGCGATCACCTTTAAAGTATAATAAAACACGAAGACACTTTCTACTTCAGATTCTCATCTCAGTAATTGTAAAGTTAATTTATTCGTTCCTTTCACTTGTTGTAATTGTAGAAGAAGCTGAGCGCAGTTAGTGAGTGTTTATTTTTTATCACTTTGTGAAACTTTTAGTTTTTGCAGGAACTTTTAGAAGCGTGCATTTCATTCCGTTCTAAAGTTACTCGAGTGCTATTCGATATCTGGAGCAACACGAAATATTTTTTTGTGTATTTTTCTATCATAACAGTTCGAGTTCTATATTCCATGTATTTCGTACACGCAAACCTTATTACAAAGGAACCTAAGGACTTGGATAGTCTGTTGTTTAAATTTAATTATACCATTAAATTTAATTTTATTCTGGCTACAGATTCAATTGTTTAAGCAAACTATTAAGTATTATTTGTCAGTTAAGGTTCGCGAATTATTTGATAGGGCACATTGAAAATAAGAGCCTAGCGAGCTGAAGGGTCACCTGGCTGACCTTTTTAATAAAGGAGGCTATGGGAATACGAATGAGGTGTAGGGAGTTTGAATTTTATAACCTGTCACGTTATCGGTCCTAAAACTTCCATGAAAAATGCGGCCCGCGCTTATGTGCTTTATAACAATGTATACGAAGCTTTCAAAAACTATAACTGATATGTAAAATAGAATAGGAACTATGAGCAGCTAATATTAAAAGTAAATACTGAATACAGTATCTTCTTTAAAAGGAGACACAGTTTTTCATACAAACTTTGTCTTCTGTTTCCTCCCTGGATGATGCCGGTAGAGTTATATTTTTTTAATGAATATTAATGACCACTATAATGTTTCCTTTCTTTCATAATTTAATCATTAAACGAGATGTGAACGTTCAAAAACCTGAAAAAATGGTCAGATTTTTCGCTGTGTTCAAACATCCAGAAAATTTTTTGGCTAGATTATATAAAAAGAAGGAAAACAGGGACACGACTTAAGGGGTTTTTTCATTTTTTATGAAAAACTTGAATCCGTAAAGTTTAGGAGAAGGAATCATGGGACAACGCGTCGTTAATTTCCTGTTCTCTTAAAGGGTTATTTTTAAATTAAGATGAGTTGTCTCTATCTCTGCGACCTCCCCAGCTTGTGGTTAGAGATAGCAATAAATATTACAAATACCTATTTCTCTACCCGCTGGTGTATCCTCATAATACCGAATTCGGTAATCGCATCCGTTATCTACATTACAATGGTGCGTCGAGGCAGATTAATTTCGCTATTGTCTGCACTTTACATTCGCTAAACTGTTGAGTCTCATAACTCTAATTAATTCTACAATTTTCCGCTTGTTAATTTGTTTGAAGTCCACTTCATTATTTAACTACATTTTGCGTCATTGAATAACGGTGTAATTTTAAACATAAATTTGTATTGTATTTAGCTACAAATAAAATTGAATTTATATTAGCTTAAACCATACAAACTATATATTATTATAGTGGGAATTTTTTCGGGGGTAAAATGTAAATGATACAATGTCTTTACTGAATTTTAAAACCGGTTCAGTGGTTATGGCTTGAACAGGTAACAGATGAATAGACGAATGTATATGATAATAGGATTTTCATTTCATTAATCAAATAACAATTAAACCAACACGTTAACATCGTCATTAAGTTAATTTTATTAATGAAATAATATTTCATAAATTAACCGAGTTATCTAATAACACAGGTGTGAATATTTTAAAGCCGAGCTCCGATTTTGTGGGGTTTGGACGATTACCAGGGTCAAATACAATTGTATTTTTTTTGTTATCATTATAATATGTAGTAATTGATACATGAGTAACCTCTTTTCAAATATTGCGTGACTTATTTCTTTACGTTAATAGTATCTTTATCTTAATAATTAATATATTATGTAATTCTTATGTTTGTTTGTTTTCACTGAGCTGTTGTGTTTTTGATTAAGCGACTGGACTAAATATAATGGATTTTTTTATATGTGTTCAAGGCAAAGTCTGTTGCGTCTGCTTTACTTAATAAAAGTAGACATTTGGAAGTGTATTTAATATCCACTTATTACTAATGTGATTTTAATGACGTGGTAGTTTAAACTAAATTAATATTTGATCAACTTTAGATATTATCCCGAAGAAGTAATCATACTTTAATGCATAGATATTAAGAAAATAGGATACACTATTCCTCCAGGCTATTAAGACCTATACATGGGCTAGAGGGGTAAGTTTATATACCTGTTAAAAGTCAAAACGTTGACCACATTATCCAAAAAAATATATTTTACAGAATGATCTTCATTCTTTCATTACTAGCGAGGACTTCTTCCTTAAGCTTATAGTTAATCAGAAAAAAAGAACTACCGTGGACATCGATTTCTTGTAAAAACTGTAATAACTACAAAAGTAACCAAGTAACCGGTTAAGTTAAAGGATTTTTTTACAATACAATATGAGTAACACTATAATCCCTAAGGAGGAATTCTTTTTTTCTTGTTTTTTTTTTATTGTTTCCATTATTTTGAAACTCCGAATGTATGGTCAAGACAGTTGGCGCCTGTATTCTCTATCGAAGAAATTTGAATAAATAAAACTTAAAGGTGACTAACTGACTGACTGTAATTTTTAATGCGAGCGAAGCTGCGGGCAAAAACGACTGTTTATTATGATTGGATTTCTTTAATATCCACGTTTTAATTAGTCCAGCCATATTTCTTTATAATTAAAGCAGTATTTGACCCATAATCGTAACCTGCCTCTCCACTTCGCTATAAAAATTTATATGCTTCATAAAGGTGTCGCAATATACATGAATTAATGACCATATTCTTCTGTTTATCTCTGGGGTCGTGTATAACCATCGCGTGGTGGTAAACAATATAGGTGGTAGCGGTCATTAAGCCTTTGTCGAAAAATTTGTCAACCGCAATTGGTCCTAGTTACGCAAACGGGAACCAACCCACACAGTGACAGTACAATGACATGAATAAAGCTTAACACAAACTGATCGGACACGGCTGACAGCCGCCTGACTGACAGACACAAAAACGCCTGCAACTCACGTCGAACACTGTCTGACAGCACGTCGGACGCGGCTGACAGTGGGTGGGGCAATATGGGCATATTAAAACGTCCGCGCACGTCAGTTGCGGATGTATGGGCTGTGAGCCGCGGCCCTAAGTCGCGTCCGATGTGTCCGATTGTGTCCGATTTCCCCTTTACAGTGACCCGACTTAGAAGACTTTTTGAAATTGATAGGTTCGACGTAATGCCTTGTCAGATGCTTAGACGGAATGCCTAGATCCTTATCGAAGTTGACAAAGCCTTACTCTCGCCGTTTTTATACTTTATATGAAGTCGGTATACTCCTCATTATGTTTATTTAGGTGACAGTTTCGAGAAAACAGTGATTTTCATATTTTTTCAATTTAAATATTGTATAGTTTTTGTTTTAAATGAAGTTTGTTTACAAATATAATTTTGTAGAAAATATTAAGCATAAAATCCGATAGTTTCTTTAAATGAAAATGTTTTGTTCTGATAAAATTAAAAGATTTTTGTGATTTTAAACGGCTCGATAAAAAGTTCATTTGTAGGTTTCAGCACCATTCACTCGCTTTAGTCACAAGTGTTGATTGGTTCCTTTTTGCATAACTAGATCCACTGTTAACAACATTTTGTTAGCAGTCGCTGTTTGTATAGAAGTGTCAATTTTTTGGACAGAGGGCTAATGACCGTTACCGACCATATGTGCAGTGCTGTGCAAATACATAACAATAATGTTTTTTATTTACCTATACCTGGTATAACTAGGAACATACCTGCTTCGTTCGCAAGTTTCCGCAACTGAACTTTTTAATATTCGTACAAAATATTGCAAGTAAGCTTCTCATATTTGTATGAACTTTGCGCTTGAAAAAGCTCATTATACGAATGAATAAATAGAGACTCAATCTTTTTGCTACTTCAGTAACGGCAGTTAGTGGTTTCGCACAGCCACAGCGCACTCACAGGTTAATTTAATGACGAGTTTAAAATTTATTTAAAACTTTTTGCACGTTGTGTTAAATTTACTGGAGAATTTGTCAGGGATTTTGTCAGATTAAATTTGGAGCAACAGATTCAGTCTTCATTTAATTATCTACATAGTAATTAAAATCGTCCAAGTGCAAGTTGGACTCGCGCACGAAGGTTTCCATACCACCAGAGACTTACTCCTCCAACCAAGCGACAGCGCGATGTAGAGGTACCACTGCGACATCTAGTATCAATATGACGAAACAGTTAAAAAAAGGTTATTATAACAGAGCTACTCTTAAGCAATTATTATCATTTGTTTTTAGTATTTGTTGTTGTAGCGGGAACAGAAATACATATTCTGTGAAAATTTCGACTCTCTAGCTATAACAGTTTTCAAGATACAGTCTGGAGACAGACAAACGGACAGGCTGACAAACAGACAGACATCGAAATAGTGTCCCATTTTTACCCTTTGGATACGGAACCCTAAAATGTGCCTTTGCTTTTTATATTTTACTTACTGTACGCAATTTTGTGAAACCGAATAAAGCGAATGTACGAGGCTATCGAGAAATGTGGCGCGTACGGTACCGACAAATGAGTGTTCACCTTTAAGGTCTCAGATTGGCAAAGTAGTAGGACACCGTTTTTTTTTAATTAAAAAATAAGGTCATCGCTTTTCGCCCATATCCTTTGTTTGTAATCATTATATTAGGTTTTTTGTACCTAGGATCTCATCCAAACTTCTTATTGAACTTATATAATATAATTGTTAATGTCAGTCCATCACGCTTCGGACTTTTATGTACATAATAATAAAGTATATAATATATATTATATGTGTAAATTTTTATACCAATTACATATATAATAATGATTATAAATATATTATTCTATATTATTGTATATTTATTGTTTTTTTTTTGTTTATTATTATTATTATTATTTTCTTTTTTTTAGTAGGACACAGTCATTTGCATATCAAGTTACACACAAATGAAATAAACGAAGAAATTGCGTTTGAAAAATATAATTTAACCAATTACGAGGAGGCCGCCATAATTGATTTACCTTATAATTTGCTCGAGCGACGTTTACGTCGTAATGTACATCATTAATAAATAATATTAAGTGCGTATTAAATATAACGGAAAATTCATGTTATTTATGCACAAATTTTTGGGAGAAATAATTTAGAAATATCGTACCACCGCCACCGCGTCGGTAGAGCAAAGAGACAAGTGCTAAGCACTTTTTTACCTCCTTTTTGTACTGTAGCTTAATATAAAATGTATAAATTATTATGTAAGGTATTGCATACAATAATAAAAATATTACTTTCTCTGAATATAGATTTTGTATAATTATATTTTAAAAACAATTCTTATTTCACATAACCCAATTGCTTTTTTTGCACAGATAACGAGATAAAAGTTTTTTAAGCCGACCAAAAGCATAAAAGCTCGTGGAGCTTTTTACGTAAAAGCACGTTTGTTTCTGGTCGATTGCACACGTATGAACTCACAATACTGTAATTAACGTGAACGCGACGTGACGTCGTAAAAGCACACCTATTGAAACAATGTTTTCCGTTTTATCGTCAAAACCCACTTTGGCCGACGACTGAAAGTTTTGAATTACTCTTTTATTTCCAAAAATATAAAGCGATTGCTCGACGTTGTTGTTAAATTTGCAAGAAATTGATACGGTGAACGTTTTAAATATTTCAAGGGTAGGTTCGGAATCCGAAATGTAATTATTTCTAGCAAAACTAAAATTGACTTCCAAGGCAAAAACAGAAATAATAAAACAGAAAATAAAAAGTATTTAATGATATTTGTTATTGAATAGTGCCTGTTTCAGTTTTCGGTGAGATCTCAGCCTATTTCTGTACACAATCTTCATTATTTTGAGGTCGGTGCCAGATTATATATCATGATTTCTCGGACAGACTATCAAATTTTTTTGACTGGTACCGACTTCAAAATTTGAAGATTGTACACGGAAATAGTCCGAGGTGTCACCGAATTCTGAAACAGACAACACTATTCAAGAATAAATATTATTTAATACTTTTTAGTTTATTTTATAGGTTTCCGCACCCAAAGGGTAAAAACGGGACCCTATTGCTAAGACTTTCGACGCTTCTTAGGAAAATAAAATCACTATATAATTTTATACAAATTTCAAAGAGTTCCCTCGATTACTCATCCCCATGTCCCATCATCAAGTCACCATTTTTGTAAACATGGTTCAAAACTGGAGTAATAGGGTATTACTCCAGTTTTAAACCATGTTTAAAACTGGAGTA
>JAOTAV010024194.1:0-22043 GCA_026546445.1 Cyclargus thomasi
GTGTTTTTGTATTGGTTTGACATAGTGGAACGAAAACGAATTTGCCACGGGCTTCGAACGGTATAGTTACGCCACTGACCCCTACACTAAGATTACAGCAATGGGATTAGTTCAGCCACCTTAGCTTCATTGTAGAAGAGCCATAAGATGAAGAAGTACATCGGCAGAGAGAACAGTCGCATAAACATCTGCTTGATGCCGTGACGTTTGAAGTTGAAGATGGACGCCAGAATCCGTCTGCAGAAATGATACTGTTAGTTGTGGCTCTTATGGTAGATGTGTAAAATATATTATGTAAAGCTTTAGCAAGAGTAGCAAAATCCATTCAGAGCAAGTGACAAGATGTTAAGTAACTTTGCCGGACATTGTATATCCATCAGAGTTGACATTCAGTCTTTAACTTCAATCTGAGAAGCGACGTTATAGATGGTGCAATTTATACTAAACAATTTGCCGAATATCGTCAGAGAACCATAGATGGTGACCTAAATGTAAAAATATTATCAGACAGTCTCACTAACAACATAACTTATTTAAGAGCATCCGTGGTCTAGTGGGTAAGACCTTTGGTTCGCACTCGAGATGGGCTAGGTTCAAACCCGGGTGGAGTCGTGTACCACTGAGACATTTTCCGATCTCAAGTAGATAATACGGATGCTCATTGCCGTGGGAACGTGGGCCGTGGGCCTGCTTCATCACGAATAGGCCGGCTCGACCGGAGTGATACTACGGCCTCACAAAAAAAACTAGCGTGAAGCGGCGTTGTGCTGCATTTCGTTCAGTGAGTGAGTTTACCGGTAGCCTTAATTCTCTATCAGTATTCATTTCCCTATTCCTTTATAAAACGGCCGACAACTTGCGACTTTTCTGATGTCACGATTGTCGATGGGCAACGGCAGTTGCTATCCATTAGATAACCCGTCTATTCGCTTGCCTACATATCATAAAAAAAAAATTACAATAGACTACTCACAAGTACAGCATCCACAAGACAGAGACGCCGGCCATCTTGCCGTAACTATGTTGGACCTTGTTGAGTCCTCGTGGACCGGTCTGCATCATCGCTGGACCTTCCACCCTAAACTTCTCCACCAGGGCTGCAATCTGATGGTTCGATTCGATGAATCGTTCGCGAGATCGACGATCTACCGTTGACAGGCACACTGAAAATGAATGGGCTTTAGCTTTAACATAAGCCTTCTAATTCGTAGAAATATTTAAGCAATGTTTAACTAATCAAGGTTCTCTGTCCCTTTCTAGAATATTGAAAACGTCACACGACAGAAAGGGAAAGCGAACCTTGATTTGTTAAACATTGTTTTAATATTTTTATAAATAAAGGGGGTAAAAGTCTATATTAGGACTGCAATAGTTTCAAAACAAGATGATAGTATATTGCCAGATTTGGTTTCACGAAAAACGTGAAGCAAACAATTGTCTCTAAGCAGTGATAGTGGGTGTATTTTGGTCCTTCAGTCCTTAGTTTTGGTTTTAAATACTCCAATTTAATTCGGTATGCTATCGTGGTAAGAAATTCGCTTAGGGTTGTAATTAACGAAGCCACTACACTGAGATTTAATTCATCTGACCCTTCAGAAACTTACGATAGTACATGAGCGGGTTTTCCAACTGTGGGCAGGGGAAGCCGATGCTGCCGAAGTAGTCGAGTAAGTTGCGGGTTGGACCGGCGTACACGACGTCGCCCAAACACAGGTACACCACGCGATCCAGGAACGGGAAAACGTCTGGAAGACGGTGGTTATTACTTATCTTAGGTGATGATATGTTGAATATATTCACTCATTTTAAAGGATCCGTAATATAAATCCTTTAAAATAAGTTGAGCTTTCCACTTGCGTGTTAATAAAAGTATTATATTAATACGCAAGCGGAAAACTTTGTCCCCCTTTTTACGAAAGACGCATAGATATAATTTTTCGCATTACTCCTCTACTCAATGGCTTTATTACTAACTACTAACATTTATGCCCGAACACAGGGAAATACGAAGCTAATACGCGTTATATTTATAACAGAAGAATGGAAGGAAATATATAAGTAGTAATAATGTTGATGTCTTGATATTCTCAAATATGTCTTAAAACGTCCATCAATAGATAAACGAGTTACTCTAGCCACATTTCATGATCAGCATAATCATCAGTTCTTTACCAATACCTACCCGATCTAGGCTTCTCCATGGTGAGTATAATGGTGGTGCCATACTTCTTGGCAGCATTGGAGAGGATCGATATCACAAGATATGTGTTCAGGGGATCCAGGTCCCAAGTTGGCTCGTCCAGGAGCAAAATTACTGAAAACGGAAGAATAGGTTACCGCCGGTCTTAAATTCAGCGACGTCCCAAACGTATTGGTGATTCCCAGCCGATGGAAAATTCTACAACCTCAATAAGAGGCTTTAGAAGTTTTAGTGCACCATAGGCGTGAGGTGGCTGACACAACCGTAGCAACGTCTATGAAGCTCTATAGAGTATCAAATGTTATTAAAAGATTTCGCTTACGTGGATCCCTTATAAGCTGCACTCCGATGACCAGTCGCCGGTACTCGCTCTTGGTGAGACTTGTCACACACTTGTCGGCAACCTAATGTAAGAAGAAAAAATCAACAACATGAGTGCTTTCAGAAATAGCTCAATGCTTCTTCACAAAGCAAAGCCAGCTTACAAATTATTACCTTGTTGTCCAGTTACTGAAAAAAAATGTAATAAGATGCGATTCTCACCTGAGACAGAGCTAGATCAGCCATCACCTGTTTTACTTTTGATGATTTCATGTACCCCGAAATCTGAAGGAAAACGTGAATATTATATATTTACAAAAATCACTTTTCACTATTGATAACCTTGATTACTTTATCTCAAGTTTTTGTCAGCAATAACACGCAAGCTTGACTTTTTATAGGTAGGTACGGTTCGAAAACACTTGTGGATCAGACTTTGGTGTGGTACAATAACACCTACAGATTTGAGTGTAAGAGTAATTTCGTCCTTCGATGGTGATTTAACTTCGGCTTTTGGTATGATAGATGTAAGGCTGCTTACCTTGGTAAGCGACAAGCTAAGTGTCTGCTGCACACTCAGGCCGGGCAGCAGCCGCGTGGAGTGCTTGACCAGGGCGCACGAGCTCCGGAACTGTTCTTTCTCGAGAGGGATACCCTCGAGCAGGATGTGGCCTTTGGACGGCGCGCGTCGGCTGATCACGTCAAGCAGAGCTCTTTTGCCACTCCCTTCAGAAGATGCATATGTAATGTTAAAAAGCGTGGAACGTTTGACTTGTTAAACACCAAGTGACGTCAGTTTTGGAGGAAACATTGCTGCGAAGATGAACATTCTTTTTCTTTCGAAAATAAAATTATTCTAGTGAATAGTATCCGTACTTCCATAATAATATTATAAATGTGAAAGTGTGTCTGTTTGACTTGTCTTCACGCTCAAACCGCTGTAAACGACTTTGCTGAAATTTTGTACGGAGATACTTTGAGTCCCCTTGGGAAAGACATAGGATACTTTTTATACCGGGAAAATGTACGGTTTCCGCGAAATAAACGAATTTTGGCGCAACGGAGTTGCGGGCATCATCTATTGAAAATAAACGTAATATTTATCTTTATTTAATTATATTATCTACGTACCCTTGGAGCCCAGTATGGCAGTGACCTCTCCACTCTGAGTGGCGAAGGACACATCTTTCAGTATGACCCCGGTCTTGACCCCGCCTGTCAAACGCTGAAAGAAGCTGCCAGGCTCCACCTGCAGGTTAGCTTGGCGTCAATAGACATACAGAAGAATAGACAAACTGCCAGATAGTTAATAAGCTGACATATTTCCTTTGTGCATCTAAAATTTTTCTATCATGCTGTAGAAAGAAACGCTTTCTCGACCGGTTAAGGGCTTCTTATACTACTTCATGATAAGTGTCAGGTAGGCTATTCACAACTCTTCTGACGGTAAAGTACTGCTAATATGACGGTGATAAAGTATTGCTAATATGTTTGACGTAACTTAATCAGGTAGTGTCTAAATAAGTAAGGAAACAGGTCCTTATAGTTTTAAAAGACAACATTGAACAGGTTAAATGTTTGATTTAAAGTTTAAAGTAATTAAATTTTTATACGGTGTAATAAAACAAAGAGATAATGCTTTACGGTATGTATGATAATAGAGATCATGGACCATCCAACCGACCAAAGAATTGATTGCTCTTTCAGCGCTGCTATTTTTAAAAGAATCCTATACAGGTAATACGTATACATCCTAAATTATAATAGCTTTGTTTTGTTATATCCTGTATATTATTTTTTATTAATGCATGTTAAGTTAGGTGTAAGGCCCTCGCGTAAACTCACTCACTGGACAAAACACAGTGCAACGCTGTTTCACGCCAGTTTTCTGCCGTGACCGGAGAGACATCACGTGCCGTGATATCTCTCCGGTCGAGCCAACCCATTTGTGCCGAAGCATGGGTCTCCCACCGCATAAAAAGGATATATAAGTGTAGGCCTGCAAATTGACGCCCTATCCCGTACAAACGACATCAACGGGAGCGCAGTTTAAGAATATTGGAATTTTTAAAAAATTGTTGAGTAATAATATTATATTTTGTTATATGTATATGCTTAAAGTAAATAAATAGATTGTAATTTTTATTATACACAATAAAAATTGAAACAAAAAAAAAATGTAAAACGCGTAAAAATTCGTCAACAACTTGTATATACTGAACACTTTGCTGATTTTTATAGAACCTAACTATGTATATTGACTATTGTATACTTTTTCATCAAGTAAATGAACCAAGTACTTACCTGTCCCGAATGGAATACATTGCAGAGTTCCAGCGTGTAATCACTTCCAATCATTTCACTTTTTTTCGTTTATTTACAAACGAAAAAATTACGCGGCCATACAGCCTTCCACCTCACAAAAACTAATACTGAGCTAATTCTGCTCACTTCACGTCGGCTCCAATGCGTAGGAGACGTAGCTAACTTCACTCGCAATTGATTTTACATTGAGTAACTGTACTTGACACTTGTAGATGTGGAAGGCGAGGAAAAGCTAACTTTATCGTATCGGAATAAGGTTTCAAATTGCTTTCAGTGAGCAAAGTAAGCGTAGTTAAGGGGAGGTTTGCAGCTTGATCAATGAAGTAGAGAGTCATACAGTTAAGTTCGTCACCAAAATTTACAAATGTGAAGTGAGTTTAAACTTACCTTCATCAAAATTCACAGACGTGAGATAAGTAACATTTAATATATTTTTACGATTCGTAAGACTAATAAATTCCTGAAATATAACAAAAATATATTTTTTTATCTTTTGTCATAACAGTTTTTTATTCATTGGTGAAAGATTGATATAAAAAAAATAATACCTAACCCTCATAGGTATAATTTAAATCACATGAAGCTTCCCCTTAATAATGAAAGCCTCATTTTCCATACATTTTCTACTATGCAACGCATTGCTCACCGTGAACCTCAAACCGCTTGATTTCTGTCCCTACCCCTCGCGTTGGAAAATTCGTACTAACTTGAGAAGGCAATACTCTGAATGCTTTTGTTATGTTGATACATTCCAAACATCACCTCTCTCTTTTCGTCAAAGGCGCCACGATGGCGCGTGAAAGAGAAAGCGATAGTGCGCAGGCGCAGTGTCAGTGACTGCTCAGTACGGTTTGGTGCGGTCCTTACAGTCGGTCAGTTGGTTCAGTCTGAACTTAATTTTGCCCAAAAAATTGTCGTAAATAATATAGATTGAATGATAAAAACATAGATTTTTGTTAGTGTATCTTGTGTAACTGTGAACAGTGTACTGAGCAGATGTTCGAAGATTTATAGTGACGTTCGCGGTGTCCCGTTGGGTGCTTTTTCTTGGTAAGTTTGTGTTTGTGTAGGTGTTCTAACGTAAGGTACACTAAATGTAAAACAATGCTAAGTTTACAATAAAACAATCGAGTTGTTTGTGCGAAATTTGCAAATGAATATTGCTCGCTGAATAATTAAAAAAATGTACGCAGTATTTGGCAGGTGACTCGTACGCATTAAGTTGCTGATGCTTATAGAGATAAACAGTTTTATTATTGTTTTAAAAATAAATAGATATAGGTATCTAAGTTTGAAATTTCTGACATCAAAATTGCAATTGATCTTTTCTCCGAGCTTTTAGTCATATCATAAACTAACGACGTCGACTAGTTTCATTATAGAATACTTATGATGATGCCCGCAACTCAGTTACGCCAAAATTCATTCATCGCGCGGGAACCGTAAAATTTTCCGGGATGAAAAGTATCCTATGTCGGAAAATATTAAAGATATAGGAGTCTACAAGACTTATGGATAAACGACTTAATGAAAGTAGAGGATTAGCGCTTCTATTTAACTAAGTCGTTACATATCCGTAGAAGTCCAGGGAAGATTCATAATATTAGGAAGGTGATAGATTAACAGATCATGTATTTTATTACATGAAGTTTGTTAGCTAGAGTGGTAGTTTTGCTTGTAAGTTATTGGTTGTTCAGCTCGCAAGACATAAATAACGTTGTAGATACCTAATACCTAAACAAAACTAGTATTCCGAATAAGGTTATAGACCTAATAGTTACTAGGCAAGTATCTAATATTCCATTCCTGTGTCTGTATTTATATATCATCTGAAAGTAGCCGAACCTATATACAAGCAAAGCCTATTAGGTAGGTAGTTTTATGAAAAGCATAATTGTCATGAGAATTTTTAATCTTTATAGGAAGCGAGCCTAAACGAGAGAGACATCAGCTAATGATCCATGATTATATGTCTCATCTCACATCAGCTAAAGTACGCAACCCTTAAAAATTGTCCTCTAGATTTACCCTAGAAATATTTCTTGAAATTCATTCTAGAAATTTTCCTTCAAAAAGGTTCCTTCAAAACTATCAATAACCTGATGCGGGCAGCGAGAACTCACAAGAAGTGTTCCTTACCTAAATCAGGGAAAATGTTTCCTTCACTGTAGAAGATCGTTCCTAGCTTTGATCTCTTGCAAGACCTGTGGGTCTTCTTACTATATCGGTTACTACAACAAAGAATCGTACGACATGAACCCCAGTCCCCCAGGCAATGTATCACTCCCATATTAATATTTTAAAAGTGAAAATTTTTCTGTCTGTTACCTCTTCTCGCCCGAAAAAAACCACTGAACAGATTTTGCCGAAATTTCGTATACCGATACTTTGAATCCCGTGGATTAAAAACCCGACTACAGGAACCATTGCACTTTAAACATAAAGTTTTTTGGCTAGAATGGCTATTTAAAGCCTTTCGTTTTGATAACCTACTTGATCTAAATGGAGGGAAAAAAATTTGGAACCTCACATTTTGGATTTCAAAATCCACCACTTCGTTTCTTTAATTTTTTAACGTACCCAGTGTCAGCTGTGCTATCAAGACGAATCTAACGATACCTCGAAGTTGCAGACCGTGCCAAATAATTATAAGTACATATAAGCTGATAGAATGAAGGATTAACGTCCTTAAACCGTGCGACGGTGGATTTCGGCTACATACAGGCTAGGGATAAAAGAAAGGCTTAACATCTTTCAACCGTGTGACGACGGTTTAACACGGCGAAGACGTGGCCACAGGCTAGGTAATCTCTGGATTCCAGGCATAGCATTGAACCCAGAACCTGTTTGAGCGGTGTACTCAGACGAAGGATTTTCCGCGAGATGACCCTGCGATTGTATTCATAAAGGCTTAGTTAGCTAGGATTAAGAACCCGTTTCACCGCCTACTGATAAAGTGTCGGAGAATCTATCCACAACTTTTTGTGACAGATGGATGGAAAATCTGTCAAAATAGTTGTGGATAGCCTAACAGAGTTCTAAGTAAGCGGAGGAACAGGTCCTAAGTGATGTCTTCTTTGTCTTTGGCAACATTAATATTCAAATTTTCCCTTAGGTGCTATTTGTGATAAACAAATAATTATAACAATTATTTTCCCGATTTTTGCTGTTATTATTAAATCTGAAAGTTTTTGTTTTGGATCAATGTCAATAATGTTAAAACTACTGAACGAGTTTGATAAAATTTAGTAAACAGTGACGAATATTATTGCTTAAAGGATACCTTTTATTCCGATTAAATGCTCCCGTGGGAGAGTAAATCTCTTACGAACATTCTCTGAACGACCACGATATGATGACTGTACCTATTAATTCGACTATTCAAATTTTGTTTAAATTTGAAGAACTCTCCCTGGGTGGGAGAGTAGGTGTAAATTTTAGATTTATTACACGGAGCTGGGTGCAGTTAATAATTGTCTTATGTGAGCGAGGAGAAATGGGCACAAGGTGAGTGAGTGTCACCGCGGAAAGATCGCGGTAAAAGTCATATTACTCCGCCGGTGGTAGAGCGACCACCGGTATGGGGTTATAAGGCATAAAACAGGACACATATATACATAGACTAAACTTCGCGTCAGGAGTTCCGGACTCTGGACATAAATATCATAATAATTCATAAGTCATTGACCTTCTTCTGCCATTATAAAAATAATATACCTACGTAACTTGGTCTTTTATCCTAACTCAGTATGAATCTCAAATTACTTAGATGTATTTGAAATAATGCAGCGTAAAATATTGTCTATTATTTACAATAGCAGATTTTACGACTATATTGAAAATTTGGTAAAAGTCAACATCCAATTATTATTATAGTTTAAATACAATACTCCAAGTTCCAACATTATTAAGACATTTTTAGAACCTCCAGAGTCCAGACATTCTCTACACCAGCCTCATATATCTTCTTTGTTATTTCGTTCTCTAAGTAACTGAATGCGCGATTTTTAGAAACTGTTAACGTTGACGTGGTTACCATTCCTTTAATTTTGCCTAAATACAATCCGGAAAATCACCTAAAGTATATCTACACTGTAATCGCAGCACCACAAAAACCTCGTATGAACCATACGAGAGTTGTAAATTGAAATGCAAATGTCGGCTGTTTGACATAGTGTAATTAAGTATTGCTGCTGTAAACTGCGCCCAAACTGCGCCATAATTTTGCACACTACACAGTACTTTCATCTAGTTACATTAAATTCTAAACTGCTACAAGGTGCTCTTGTCCAAACTAATATTTTTAAACCGAACCGTCCCAGGAAAGAAAATTTGATACATTTATACCGGACTTTTTTTTATTATTTCTTCATCGGCATCGACAGATTAGCCTTTAAGTTAGTTAGTCGCAGTCTTCACCATAAGCATGAATTACTTTTGCCTGTCCTACGTCATTTTCAAACTGGATACAGCCTTCCCGGTCGCACTCCAATCCGCTTAGGTCATGCCTCTATATGCTGGAAGTAAATTGATCTTTATGTTTACTGTATTAAGAT
This sequence comes from Cyclargus thomasi, assembly GCA_026546445.1. NCBI lineage: Eukaryota > Metazoa > Arthropoda > Insecta > Lepidoptera > Lycaenidae > Cyclargus > Cyclargus thomasi. The sequence goes on from JAOTAV010024194.1 coordinate 9,403, forward strand.
TTCATCAGAGGTAAAACGACTCTGAACGATCTAAACTTCGTGACTAAAAAATTAACAATCGCCAATACTTTTTGTTCGAAGTTGGTTTGCTTGTTTTGCTCGAGGAAGTTTAAGGCTACTATTGTTTGGAAAATAGATGTTTAATGTTTGAATTAGCTCCCAGGTTCTATGCCGAAGATTTTGTAAGTATTTTTTTTTATGTTAAGTAGGGAGCAAGCGAGCAGACGGGACCTGATGGAACTGCCGTCAAACATGGACACTGGTGGCATCCGCAGAGTCGCAAGTGCGTTGCCGGCCTATATGAAAGAATAGGGAATGGGGATAGGGGGATTGAGGAAGTTGGGCTACTGGTAAACTCACTCACTGAACGAAACATTGCACAACGCCGTTTCACGTCAGTTTTCTGTGAGGCCGTGGTATCACTCCAGTCGAGCCGGCCCATTCGTGCCGAAGCATGGCTCTCTCACGGCAATAAGTATAAGATCCCATTCAGAATGAGCGTAGTGATTTGGAAATTGTTATGAGCGGTAATAACAACCATCTTAAGTAACCGAACCTAGTCTTATTTAAGTTCCACAATGTTATTTTTGGGCCTAAGGGGCAGAAATTATGTTCCAAACCAAAATGTGAGACCTATTTGTACTAATTTCTTGGAAATAAATAAATGATTGATTGATTGATCATTAGATTGTTTTTTGTTAGTAACCCTTTATGCAAAAAAAAATTTAAGCATTGTTTAACTAATCAACGTTCGCTGTCCCTTTCTTGAAAATTGAAAACGTCACACGACAGAAAGAAACAGCAAACCTTGATTAGTTAAACATTGCTTAAATATTTTTATAAATAAGGGATGAGGAAGGGAATTAGATGTTAAGTCACAAAATTGTTTACCAGCTGTATGCAATTCATGAAGTAACTGTCTTTACCGAGCACGTTCCTGTATATAAGCATTGCTTATGTATTTCGTGTTATTCTATTATTTACACAATTAAAAATAATAAGAGCTATGACGTAACAGTGCAACTTTATAACGGTGATGGTTAGCTATTTCCTTACTTTCATCAGCGTTTAATTAAAAAGTAACAGATGCATAAATATCTTCGTAACTAGCTTCGTACAACCTACAAATACAATGTTATGTTAATTTAGATAAAAATGCATTCTAGTATGTTTCGTTGGTTTTTCTTCACGGGCTAAAATTTGTCCTAGTTTTTAGTGTTTATAGTGTTTATCTTAGTAATAATGTTTCATCCCTTAGGAGCGTTTGATAACATTTTTTTATGTTATTTCGGTTAAAAAACATTTTAACACGTTACAGACATTTTGTAGGCAAACGCCTAGTTGTTTGCTATTTTTAATTTTTATTGTAAATTCTTCTATTATATGACTAACGGTATATCTAAGAGTTTAAGTATAATTTTAAAAACATATGGTTTTAACGACGTCAATGACCACCACGGTCGAGTGTTTAAGTAGAACAAAATTTATTAAGTACTTTAAAAAAATTATAAACTTTTATAGTTTTAGCAAAATTGCTGAGTGCAAGGCCAAATATCAGCTCGATAGAAATCACTCTCTAGAACTTAAAAGTATAAACCGTACTTTCATTGCGCTCTACATTTTTAGCTATAAAAAAAGCTTCGTTAAGGGATTTTGTATTTTTAAATTTAGACATAACTGAATATTAATATTCCTGTTTGATACCACGAGAGTATTTTGTCGGAAAAAAAGTATCATATTATTTATGTTAGCTATTACATACCTTATCTGAAAACCGAATTTCATAAAAATACGTTCTAGCTTCGGCGTCGTCAATCATCAATCAGATGGACAAACATCCAAAAACTAAGAAACATCGACCTACAAACCTTTAAGAAGAGAGCGTATTCCCTCTTAAAAGGCCGGCAACGCACATGCAACCCTGATGTTGCGAGTGACTATAGGCGGCGGTAGTTGCTTTCCATCAGGTAATCGGTTTGCTCGTTTGCCCCCTTATATTTATATATTAAAAAAAACATCGATGAAAAATTTTTGTTGGTCGGAATAATGTAAACTCTGTATCCGTCTTATCTGTCTGGATTTAACATAACGCGACAAAATTGCAGACTTTTGCAAACATCTATCGACTAATATTCAATAGAGCGCACAGTCTATTTTATCAAATACCAAAAAAATTGTGTCCAAAGAGAGGATTATGAAAGTATCCTTATGCAAGCATGACTAGTTGATGCCAGCGATTTGCTATACCTCATCTCTATGACTAACATATTTCATAAGCTGTGTAGGAAGATATTGTCTTCAACCGATCACGTCACTAAGTGATGGTACAAATTACAATGTAAACATGTAAGCAGTCGTTAACTTTCTTTCATTATGACGCTACACTTTGGTTGTCAAAGGCTTGATATTTGCTAGACTAATTGTCTGGCTTTGAAATCTCTATATAAATGCCGATCTGTCTATGTTTTTGTATATATATATATTCATTTTTTACAGTACAATTAGGAATTTTCTTCTCTATCAAATTCTAAACTTATTTCAAACTAGACCTTGCCAGAAAATTCGTTCGAGAATCAAAAAATATCTTTTTGTCGTGATAAAACCGTAGAATATTTTACCGAAAAAATCTGGAGCTAAAATTGGTTCATTGGTTAAAGCGTGTAGGTAGTAGCAGACACTTTGCCATTTGTAATATTGCTAATTGATGTCTGCCACTATGTAGCGCCATAATTTGTTGACTATTCGAGAACTGCACATTTCTTCTGGATAAGATGTACCCTACGTAGACTCCATATCCAGTAAAATCGGTTCCGAAGTTTAAGCGTAATATGTAAGAGGCAGACACTCTTCCAAATTTTAACGTTAGTATGGAAGTATGGATGAATTAAAGAAAAACTATGGTACATTCCCAGCAATGGGTTGTATTTAATTAAAGTTGGGTAGGGTACTATATTATGTGAGTCGGTTCATCTTTCATAAGTCATAGAACGTAGGTATTTGAAGTTGTACGCAGACAACTTCAAAATCGTCTGTTCAAATTACCTTTACACGAAATTTCATAGAAATTTCGTCATTTTATATGTAGTTTTGAGCCAAGTTGCGGCGAATGGAGTATAGTGAGTTTAGTCTTTTACGCACGGCGTTTTATCAATACACAGTACCCACATTGTAGTTATCGGTTAGTCGTTAAACTTTCATTTCACAAACACGAAACACGGAAAAACTCTTATGTTCGCCACGTATGACTCATAAAATACATCTCTTATCGCCGTGTGAAATGCTGCTATGTGCCTATGTGACAGACTTTAGAGAAAGCTATGACTATGGACTTAGTACTCTGAAAAACACAAGATATAAAATTCACCACAGTACTAATTATATTATATGATTCTTCAGCAAACTGGCGAACACAGCGCAACGCAGTCCCACAGCGTTGCGCTGTGTTCGTCCAGTGACTGTCTTTACCGAAGGCCCAACAACAACAAAGGAAAAACATACTTCTATTCTCTTAGCCCTAACATTAAATGGCCTACAACGCACTTGCAATGCTTCAGCTGTTACAAGCGTCCATAGGTGACGACAGTATCTTTCTAGCTTGCCCCCTAATTTCATTAAAAAAATGTTTAATAAACAGCATCATTTTTTGTTAATGTTTTTCATGTCGAGATAATCTTAATAGTAAATGGACACACAACTTTCAAACATAATTTTTAAAGAATTATTAAAATTTTCTGACCATTTTCGTAATGTTTAAACTATACCTAAATATTTTTCATATATTGAAAAGACGCGTAAATGTAAAAGTATATTTTTTTTCCCATTTGTAGTTAATAATTAAGTTGTCATCTAATACTAATAATATTTTAAAATATGCTTTAGTCTTGGATATTGTTAATCAATAAAACGCTGCGCACACTACAATATTTTGACATAACACATCAATCATATACGAAATCTCTTTTGTTTATGGTTGAAGTCTGTGATTTTTTTTTAAAAATTCAATGGCATGGTAAGAAATTTTATACTAAATTGAAGTTTGTGATTCAATTAGAAATATTCATCGTCGACCACAGGGCTTCCTCTAGTATTACTAAATAGTCACTACGTAACATAAACTGTGTTTAATACCCACAGCGAGTAAACACAGAGTCAGCTGAGTAAAGTTTTTGTGTGCTTATGCGTGTTGAAGTTATTTTCAATTTCAATGCGTGGGCGCACCTCTTCCGTAAGTTTCATAACCAGAATTCCTCGTTCAAGTTTACTTAAATGAAGAATAGATATTATGTACCCAAATTCCTACATCACATGTACTTACTTGCCTTTGTGTTCTTTGTCATCTGTGTATTTAAGTTCAATTTAAAATATATATTCTTTCTGAGCTTATGTTAAACAGCTATTAACTCTCTTACCCATAAGAATATTTAAACAGTGTTTAAGTAATCAAGTTTCGCTGTCCCTTTCTATCGTGTGTCGTTTTCAATATTCCAGAAAAGAACTGCGAATCTTGTTTAGTTAAACACTGTTTTAATATTAAATATTTTCATGAATAAGAGACTTAATCTATTAACAACATTGTTTAACATTTTTCTCTTTTACTCTCAGGGGATTTCGTCTTTCATTTTAATTTTAAAGTTATAGTTATTTTTTTTGTAGTAGATTTCTTTTAGTCTTCTGTAATGAGAAGAAGTGTGTTACGTCTATGTTTTTAATTTTGTGTTTCGTTGAAACTGGTGCTCTACTCTTTAACGGAACATTTAAATATTCGAACTCCGCCGAATGTTTCCGCTCCTATAACTATTCCAATTTGTTGGAGTCTCAAAATGTTTTGGAGTACGGCCCCTGGCTACTTTGGTTATTTCCTGACAAATTAATCTATTAACCTAGCTTTCCCAGCCAGATCTAGGTATATTGCAGAACAGTTGTGTAACCAATTATTATGGATTATTTCGCCGATCCATAACAATAATAATTGTACACAGTCTCGTTTCAATTGCAAAATCAATTCCTCAGATGTAATTTTCTTTATCATGCTGATTTTGCAAGCGAATATTTTCTTATCTGACTCTACACAGACTAGGAAAATGTCTATTTATTTAATCATCTAACATGTCGGAAATTGACTACTACAATGAAGCAGATACGAGCAAACCCTGATGGAAAGCAACTACGATAATTGCTTTCCGTCAGGATTTGTTCTGCACCCTTCAGCAGCGTCGGAAGAGGTGCGTTGCTGGCCTTGAATTAAGGAATATACTCTCTTCTTAAATGCTTGTGGTTGTGTTCAAGAAAACTTTAAGCTGTAAGACCGCCAATTTGTACAGTTCCTTTCTTAAGCTTAGTTGTTAAGTTGTGTACAAATAAAGAATTGTCTATCTCATAGAGCGTGTACAACCGTGTATGCATATTGTAGAGCCTTCTTGACCTAGAAGTCGTGGTCTTGACGGAGGTCTGGACTAGGTGATAAGTTCGATTCCCGCGTTGGAAACATGTTATTTTCAAGATTTATTAGAACAAAGCATGCTTTGGCACATGAAAAGTCATACGTTCCACTGGTCTATGGGCGTTGAGGAAGTCGAGAGCGTGCTATTTTGTACTGCTCGATTTGGACACAACGACAATACTCCTACGTACAAATGACACCGGACACGTCACCGACATGGTGTGGAAGTTACTACCCTAGGCTCAGTAACTTGGCAATCTCAGGCCCGTAATTATAGTCAGCGTTTAAAAGCGTGATCAGAAATTTGGAGATGCTGTTTTCATTAATAAAGTGACTTATGAGGCTCTTGGTATTGCGTTGACAATAATTATATGTCACAGTTATCCATCAGTACCCAATGTGATCAAAACTCAGTTTCAACCTTCATTCAGACAAACAGGTGCGGCCAGTGATTCGGTGAGGTGTTAATGTGTTAGTTGTGACCTAGTGCTGTCGATAGCCATGAAGGCTTGTCCAACGCATTGCGCAATGTATTGTTTGCGAATTTATTATACTTTGTTCAGGGTACCCTGATTCACCTTTGACCATTGAAAACTTCACCGCGTGACATCTAAACGCCATATATTTTTGGTACCTCAAATATTTTTGACATGAATTTTTCAAAAATTTTTAGTTTCCGTCGCCTAGTGGGTGTGACCTTTGGTTCGCACTCGAGACGGTGCAGGTTCAAACCCGGGCGGAGACGTGCACCAATGAGACATTTTCCTACATTAAATACATAATACGGATGCTGCATTGCTGTGGGAAAGCCATGCTTCGGCACGAATGTGCCGGCTCGACCGGATTGATACTACGGCCTTAGTTTACCGGTGGCCCAACTTTCCTAAAGCCATATTCCCATTACCTATTCCAACAAAATGCAATGCACCCGCGACTCTTCGTATGTTACGACTGTCTATGGGCGATGGCATTTACATCCTCTTTGGTAACCTGTCTGCTCGCTTGCCCCTAAATATCATAAATCTCAATAACATTAAGGACCTATTTCAACGCTTACTGATAAGTGTCGAATAGTCTATCCACATCTTTTTTTGACAGATGTTTTATGGAGAATCTGTTAAAAAAGTTGTAGATAGCCTATCAGAAACTTTATTAGTAAGCAGTTAAACAGGCTCTTGCTGTAGCTTAATTTTAATTTCAGTTACATTAACACAGACGTTATTCGCCTCTGAGTGCAACATAGTTGACATAGAGGTGCTAGATATGAATGGTAAAGTATCTCTTAAATAGTATACCGCTGCTAGACTAATGGGTATGAGGTATAATGCATTCATACGAGGTCGTAATAATATCATGACATACGTAACTTAATTACACACATGAGTTCATGCGCATACGCACATGACATTATAACTGCGGAAATGCTTGTGTATGAAGTCATAAACATTCTATAATTATGACTCTTATATCGTTGGAATAAGGTGGCGTCAGGAGGGAAATATTTTTCGGTTCTAGTAATAGGGTTCTCAGGCCGCAGATTTTAGGGGATATAACGTGAAATGTTCTTTATCAATCTGTCATATAGAGACACCGTTGTTAGAGGCAAAATGATACTTTTTTTGTCAGTCTGTCACTTTGACTATTATAGTTGAAGGAGCTCCTTTTATCAGAGCAATGGCCTACAGCAAATTTTTTTCAGGTTCAGGTTTAACGTTCGAATTGATACCAAGGTGCACCAGGGTCAAGCTATGGCTGTATTGGGACGGATATAACGTAATTAATCAGATGAAAGTTAGAGATATAATACTCGAAAATGCCAACCCTATGCTCGGGCATAGTCGACAGTCCACACCTGTGAAATGTCCCCACAATGCGTTTTCCGGAACCAGTTTTACGCCCGATTGCCCAATTACACAAATTATGAACAAGAATTCCAAACAAAGTGTGTCGTTTGAATCGACCAAGAGTTTACCGTTTATAAGTTTGCGAAGATGCTTCTTCACGGTTAAACGGTTAATGCGATTTTGATAAAATTTAGCATGGAGTTTTGATATCCTGGATTAACACACAGTTTATATTTTGTTAGTCTGCCTATCTAACTGTTTAAAGTCCACATGAGCGAAGCCACGGGCAAAAGCTGTGAATTCATAAGTGAAGGCTTAGTTACACACCTGCAGTTTTATAAGTTTTAAGGAGTTTAAGAGCCTATTGGGTCATTTCCTGATAAGTTTCCCCATACTTTATGTTGTGTATAGCACATTTATGGCACTTATCAAGAAATATTGAATCAAGCTTTAAATATAAAAAAATAATAGATAGATGAAATTTAAGTGCCTGAAGTGCAGTAATTTTATGTAAAAGCAGTAGTTGGATAGTAGTTGGATAAGATAACTATCTTATAGTATCATATTAAGCCGTGAATCTTGAAATTATAAGCATTTAAAGTCACTATTGACCCAACTGCGCCAGTAGGAGGGTTATGTTTTTCGAGAGTGTCTATGTATGTATAACTGTTTGGCACGCTCTGCAGCCTAAATGACTTGATGGTTTTTATTAACGTATGAGACATCGTTAGATTCGTCTTGTCAAAAAATAAAAAAATCAAATTGGCGGATTTTGCAGTCAAAATTGTGAGGTTCCAAAAAGTTTTATCCGCCTATTTAGGTCGAGTAGGGTATCAAAATGAAGGGATTTAAATAGCTGTTATAGAAATATTCATAACTTGATGTTTAAATTGCAATGGTTCCTGCAGTCGGGTTTCCTGTTTTTGGACATTGAGCATGTTGGCTAAAGTCCTGTTTTAACGCTTCTAAAAATGTCGGATAAGAAATCCACAACTTTTGTGACAGATTCTTCATACATAACCTGTCAGAAAAGTTGTGGATCTATCCGACACTCATCTGAAAACGTCGAAACAGGTTCTAAATAATGCAAACTTAGATGCAGCTTTCATTCGCAATCTATAAAGATTGCCTCTCAAAATTAGTTCATATTAAAGATAATTTTTTTGCTACTGCCTCTATAGTACACCATAACAAAACCATATAAAATCGAGTCTGTCCTCATTTCGCTACTAACGGCCGGCGATCCCGTTGTCCGTCGGTATGTTTTGTTTGTCACTTCCCACGACTAACCATCTATTGGTCTCGTTACTCTTCTTTTGACTTTTTTCGGTTGAATGTAAAACGAGGTCCGTTAAAAACCTTAACAAGTTCAGTAAGTACTAGAAAGGGTTTGGTAATGTAATACTTAACATATTTGTCTTTCTTCGTGCTTAAACTACTAAGATGATTTTCTTTCAGGAAAGAAACTAGAATAGATGCTTATATGAGAAAATATACTAGGCTATATTTATTTTAAAGCTTAATATTCTATCATCAAAAATTAGATCAAAATCTGCTTGCGACAGAAAGTTAAACAATTATTTTATCTAGAAAACCTATTACTAATTGAGTAATTTTAATATATTTTTATATAATAGATTTCTATTAGTACTACTCAATAGGAAATATGAACCCTCAGCGGAGATCTCTTGTTTGAACCGTTTGGGGTGGAAACCCGGACCCCAAGTGTCTAGGACTTGGGGTCCGGGAGGACATAAGCTCTTTAGAGAGATATCTAAAAATCTTATCGAAGCCCGAGACCACAGAGCCATGCGCTACCTGGCACAACGTTTTCAACAAGTTTTATACTTTCATTTTAAGTTTGTACATTTTATTATAATAGTAAATACTTTATATTAGCTATACTACTAAGTTATGATTCGTAATGCAATATGACGTTAGACGTATCAACACAAATTCTACTAATAACAAAAACTCGCTGGCAAATTGCCACTCATGTTTCTCATTTTTCACACACATCAGACATGTGAATCGTATTGAATATCACAATAGTGTAGTGAAAATATACCGCGATTATAACAACTGCCCTACTTGTAAACATGACTCAAAATCGTGCTATCTTAATCTTGGTTTAACTAAACCCAATATTGTCTTGTCCTAAATGTGACTAAGCTAAGAACTATGGCTTATGTCGGTCAACCGTATTATCCACGTTGTTGGAGGCTTAGGTAATTTATAACAACCATTAAAATGTGCAGAAATGTCTAAAGTCACCATCAACTACTATATAATTTTTTTATGTAGCCAGCAGTGTTTCCAGAATCTAGACCACTACGACATTAAAAATTTTAAGAAGAAATTCCTTTTGCATTCCCTCTTAAACGGCCCATTCCGATGTGACAAGTGTAAAAACTTTGAAATAGTATTCTTGCTTAGTTGGTCTTATTATTGCACTAGCTACTACTAGCTTGCGTAAAAAAACATGATGTTTCTCCAAGACCAAAAGTAGCTCCAATCTCCATCCTTTCTTGGTCGGTTTTAGTATTGTATGTACTCGATATTCAATGCTTTGTTCATAGATTACGATGTTATAGAGAGATCATCTGGTTCACGTATCACATGTCGCAACATATTTCACCTGCCGCGCTCAGCCGAACGGAACGACTATTGTTTTACAATGTCTGAACTATCGAGATATTATCAGATCCAGTTTAAACTGTATCTGTGGAATTCGAGACCTTGGCTCATATTAGGGCTCCAGTTCTCAGATATTAGATTCAAGCTATGTTTTAGAAGCAAGGGCTTTAGTGAGTTAAAATAAATGCCGAGAACTAATCGCTCGAATACAATTGCAAAAAAAAAAATAACAGAACATTAGAGAACATGCGATTAATTGAAAAGATAAAGTTAAAAGAAGAGTATAATGGCTAAGTGTTGTTTTTTTTTTTAATTTAACTGTGGTTTAGGATTTTTTCAATTGAAGCATATATTGTTCAAGTTCCATAAATTGCAGACAGTATGTATATTACTTCACTAGACATAGAAGAATCATATTATGTTCACTTATTATCTACTAAATTATGATTAAAAATAAAACTTTATTAGGTATTTACTGATTTTTCGATATTGACAAAAATATTTTTTAGATTGACAGTGAATTTGTCGAGGCCTATTTTTTTTTCTCAATTAATCCAAAGCCTAAAATCAATAAATTAATTGCGGTTCTCTATACCTACTTCTGAGCCCCTCTGCTCTAGATTAATCGTTATTATTTCATTGCGTACAACGGATATTAGATTGATATCGGATATAACCATAACATTAACGGTAACCTGGGGTCTACCTGACCTACAAATTAAGTAGTTTAGTTCCGAGTTTAATAATTATATGCGGTTTTCGCCTGACCATTCACCTGATGGATTCATTACAAGTAGCGTCAGTTTTTGTCGTTGTCTGTCTAGTGTACACGTAATTGATTGTAATGTTGGTTCATGGTGGAAAATCATGGTCAACCTTAATGAATATTGTTCTCGTTATTTCTAATAAAAAATGTGGTGACCAGTAATAAAATGTAGTATCTTATAAGAATATTGCGTATATAAATAATTCATAATTATAATATTGTAGATAGCAGTATTTGGTTCTTAACCGTCGATATAGTGGAAATAGTGCATGAAAAAGAATGTTTCATTAAGGTTTTCTAGTGTTATTTGATACTTTGCATGTTTTTAAATTGCATGTATGTAAATGCATAATAATTGCCGTCGAAGTATTGTGGCACGTACGGAGAAATATATCTCACACGAATTAACTTGACTCATCGTCGATATGTCACCCCCTCTTACTGTTGGGGGTGACGTTTTGGCCAGGTGTCTAGCAAAGTTGCGAGAGTTATATCAAGCATTACAGAAAACCGGCGTGAAACGTACATGCGCCGTGTCAAATGTCTCTATTCCCTCAATTCCGAGACAACGCAAACTCTTTATGAAAGTGTTCATGGGAGTCGGTAGTCCTTTTCATCATCATGCGTTGAGCCATTTGTCACCGAATTTAATAAAAATATCACACTTTTAGGGTTTACACAAAGTAACATTACGTTATACTGATCTTGGTATTTTTGAAAGAGAAACTAATTTTAATGTTACTACTTACTCACCCCTTTATTCAAAAAAAATATTTAAACAGTGTTTAACTAATCAAGGTTGGCTGTCTCTTTCTGTCGTGTGACGTTTTCAATATTACAAAAAGGACAGTCCGCCTTCATTAGTTAAACACTCTTTAAATAATTAAATGAATAAAGGGGTTTATGTTTTTTAACTAACTCAATGCCCAGCATCAATGACATAAGCGGCTATAAGTACTAAACGTGTTGAAATAGGCTACATAGCAATAATTATTATTTTATTAAAGTTTCGTTCAATTAATGAGTTTACCGGTGGCCCAACTTCCCATATCCCCCTATCCCTATTTCCATTCCCTTTTCCCTCATAAAGGCCGGCAACACACTTGCGACTCTTCAAATGTCGCGGGTATCCATAGGCGACGGCAGTTGCTTCCCATCAGGTAACCCGTCTGCTCGCTTGCCCCCTAAATATTATTAAAAAAAATAATTAAAAGGTGCTTTACATAACTTCAGTCAAAAATAAAGCTAATCATTAATAAGAAAATTTTACTGGAACTTGCAAGACATTGATGATTTTTTCCACTTTTTTGGTAAAAAGTTAAGGCCCGTATCATCAAGTGGCGAAACACCAATTATTTGACAGATTCTCCATAGTTCATCAGTCAGATATTTGTGGATAGCCTATACGGCTCCTATCAAGAAAGTGCTGAAACAGTTGTGTGTCATTGTGGTATTAAACGGACCGAAGAAAAGCCAAATACCTTTTGAATCTGCTTTTATAGTAGATAGTAGTACTATAAAGGTTTATAGTAGGTCTTAAGATGTAGTTCGTAACGGTTGCATCAACATTCCTTGTAACGGACGCCTATAATACGAGCTTTAGTATCAGACGTATTAGTCTATATGCGCTCTAGTATATTACTTTAGTTTCGTTATATTGTAAAAAAAAATAAAAAATCAATTAAATAACCCTTTCTTACCGTATTTCACCACAATTATTTTATTCTTTATCAATATGCTTTTGCTATTTTTATCAGTAGCTGTAAAATCGAAAGTTCTTGTTTTCTTTCTTTTGATTTAGCTGCATATAAGATGTTAACTACTTTTAGAGTTTTAATAAGCTAACGTTTGATTCAGCGAATTGTAACAACGCTTTGAAATACGAGGTGTGTTCAAAAAGTATCGCGAATTTTGAATTTTCGCGGGTTACGTATATTCGAATTTCGATTTTTTT
>JAOTAV010024215.1:0-22037 GCA_026546445.1 Cyclargus thomasi
AGAAAATTGATTTCCCGCCTTTACTTGACACTGGCCATGGTTATAGCCAAGCGCCATATAAATAAATAAATAAATAACAAGGTCTTATGTTGTCATTTTGTTGTTGACAATCACGGTTTGTATAGAAATGACAAATTTTTTGACAGAGGGTCAATGACAGCCACCAAGCATATTGGGCGAAATGATAATGGAACATATTTTGACTGGCAAAGTTGCCTTAACTGACTTTCAAGCTTAGAAAAACATCCAGGGCATATTTCGCCATTTACTAATAAAGTTTAAGATAGGCTATCCGTAACTATTTTGACAGATCCTCCATACAAAATCAGTTAATAACAGTTGTGGATAGACTATCTGATACTTATCAGTATGCGGTGAAACAGGCCCCGAGAATACTATTTAACAAACAAAATTTGTACTCAGAAATTACAGCGAGATTTTAATTGTATCTCTTTGATACACATTTGGTAGAAAATGATGAGTGTTCTCTCTAGAAAGAACATCATAATATTATATACTTGTTTAAATTGTATCGCAATTTAGTTTAGTGCCGTACAATATAAAACAATGCAAAATAATTATTTAAAATATAGGCACCTGTATTTTCTATAGATAAAACAGTGAAATGGTAACATTTGCAGTAATGGAGTAGTTCGGATAAGGGGAAGGGGTGGGGGAGCGGCAATAATTTCACTTTGTGTCGCGAAATACGATTCAAATTAAATTTAAAAGAGCTAACAAGAAATAGCGCTTAATACTTTTTTAATGCTATTTCTGGTCTATACTTATTGCAGTGCCGGGAATGGGAAACGGTAGGAATTCTTGTAATGCGAATCTTGGCCATTCGCTAAGACATTAAATCTTTTGCTTGTGAGAATAAATGATTCATTGGGCCAACAGGTAAATAAAATTACGTTTTAAATTGTTATTAATTAAAATTAATTTAAAACTTTATACTAAACTAAATCGTATAACTGCTAATTAGTATAGTAATATAGTAATTAGTAATTGAAGTATAGTAATTAAAGATATTAGTGAAAGAAGCGGATAACTAACATTTTACAACTTTCGAGTAAATACTATTTTTTTCCTATAAAACTGAAACTTATCTTGTAAATTATTTATTTTATTATCTAGCTAGTGTATCTAGGTATACATCAAATACACATTTATTAAATTTCAATTCATTTTTCTGGTCCTAAAACGTCCATTTACGACAAAACTTGACTGATTTTTAAATGTGTATTTGCGTTTTACACTAGTCTTCAATTATTATTTTATACAAAAACTTGCTAAGCTATAATTATTATAAGTGTTAAAGTGCGTTTGTTTGTTAATCCTTCCTTCGAGTAAAAGATAATTTTATTATATAATTTAATTAATATTTAACTACTACTATTTAACTATTTAACGCTTATAAATATTAATATTCACAAGCTACGAAGATTAAGAAATTAAAATTCGCGTAGCTACTTAGCAAAGCGGCGTAGCAGCGTATCTCGTATCTCATGGGCTTAATTTTAAATAATGTTTTTCGTTATTTCTAAATATTTATCTAATAAAAACTACCTCACTATGAAAGAATCATGAAATGATGCAGGAAGTATTTATTAAGTTGTACCGAGAATATTTTACGTACATTGTACAGTACGTTTATGCCGTATAATATTACTATGACAAACTATATCGAATGGTGAAACCTCCTCCTTTTCGTCAAGTAGGTTAACAAACATTTCTCCTCTCTTTCCCTAGTTGCATTCATTGCTTAAAAATAAGAAGTCATTAGTATACATTATCATACGATTATTTACATGGTTTTCATTAGCTTATCTTCGCATTCGTGAGTTTTCGCTTATCTCAATTGGTACTAACAACTCCCCCGCAACGACTGAGATGCGGGGAGGAGGGTAGGGGGGGGGGAGAGGGACAAATGAGTACGTGCCCAGCCTCCCTGATATACGGATACGGTTATGGGGGAGATAAAAACTTTGCTCTGATGAGACAATGATGAATACATCCAAAATATCAACATTATCATAATATATTTTAACATCCATATCCGACGACCTCTGTGGCTCAGTTGGTAGCTTATGCCGGGGGTCACCGGTTCGAATTCCACCGTCGGAACAAAAAGTTTTTCAATGTTCCTGGGTCTTGGATGTCTTTTAAATATATGTATCATGTAATAAAAATCTTAAATATGTGTATAGTATGAAAAGTATTAAGTATATTTCCGTTGTCTGGTACCTACAACACAAGTCCCTCAGGTACTTAGCACGGGGCCAGACTGACGTGGTGTGAAGAGTCCATAGATATTATATTATATTATTAAGATTGTAAATGGGAAAGTGCGTTTGTTAGTTTATTTATTTGTCGTTATTACGTTAAGATTTAAGATTGTTCTAAAAAAAAATTGATACTCTCACTTATTACCCTGTACGCTAAACAAAAACGTTAAACATAGTGCTACTTTGTTTGGAAATATTGTAAACATCCATTATACAAATATGATCAACATGCTCGCACCAATGTAAGCCAGCGTGCGGTATCGCGGCTTGGAAATTTACAGCCTGAGTTAGATGCTACGAAAAATTTACTACATGCACTTACAATATAAAATATTACTTTAAGAGGATACTAGGAAATTACTATACAATATGAGATCGAGGTACAATTTTGTAAGTGCTTCTCAATATAGCAAATACATAACAATTTTAACAAACACAACAATATATATTTGTTAATAAAATACATTACATTTTTGTATTTGTTTTTATCCACCGCTTTGCTCGAGTCGAATTAGTACATTAAACATCAAAATAATCGTTTTATACCACGGATTTAATAGAATGTATTTTATTCCGAATAATTGCTTATTCGGAATAAAATTCATTCTATTAAATATAATTATTAAATCAGTTAACTTTCATGAATCTGAGAAATTACACTAATATTTATATATAGTTTCATACATTTTTGGGCCATTTGACATATTGGCCGGCCATATAAAAAAAGTGTAATATTTGGATAGAATAGATCATTGTTATAATTTGTTACTATTTGACCAAATCTGTGTGCCTAATAGTTGCGGCGTTAAAAGACATTAAAAAAATGGTTTTCATCAAATTACCAAAAAGCACTCTTGATAGAACACGGGCACAGGAGAACCCTGCTTTGCCACAAACATGTTAGATGGAAGAAACTAATTCTACAGCCTTACAAAAAATCGGCTTTAAATAGCGCTTCCACTGTGTTGTGACGATGGAAATGACCGGAGGCCCAATTATCTGGAGTTGTACCTAGATGATATCTTTGTTTTTTGCCTTTCCCTGAAAACGACAGTCAGTCAGCCACGATTAGATGATATTTTGGAGACTATTCCCAGAGACGAGAGCAGTATTTAATGTAAGGATAAAAATATTTTTATCTGGCCGGCATTTTGATGAATTAGTCCAAATGAATGAAGTCTAAATCACTTTTGCGCCGAATGGATAATTATTTAGGGTTTTACACTGGCCGGTTACTTAAAAAAACTTAATCTCATTTTAAGTTACTGTATTGATATTCGTTGCTAATTTAAATCCGCTTTTTTCTTTTTGGTTTTCATTTCTTAGTCCAGTTGCTAATGTTACTTTTGTTCGTTGTTATTGTTTGACGTAATGAATTAATAATTATGTATTTCGCGTCGTACGCCGATTGGTGATCGCCGAAGTTATGGACTTCTCAAAAATCATATTATAAAGATATCGCGCAGATAGTCTATAGCTCTAAATATCACATTTTTTTTGGCCGGCAATTTTAAAAATATGGTCCAAAATGGAAGATGTCCTTTATGCATTATGCCGTATTTACAACATTTTTTTTATTACTTCTCGGCTTCTATTGGTCGTAATGTGATGTGATGTTATATATGTTATATAGCCTTCATCGATAAATGGACTAACCAGCACAAAAATAATATTTTCAATTCTGGCCAGTAGTAACTAAGATAAGCGATATAGAAGTACTATAGTATAAGCGATGCAAGAGATCCTGAAAAGGACAACACAAAACGATATCATCCAGATACATTGTGCCTCCGATCATTTGACTCGTCTTAACAGAGGGAAAGCGCTATTTTAAGCAGATTTTTCCTAAGGTCGTAGTATTTATTTCTTTTATCTAACATTTTCGTTACTCTGTAAAATACCATTATAATATGTATACAACTGAATAACTCGTATTCGTAGTCGAGAACAAACACAATAAAAAAAGAAAACATAATTTGTAACTAAACTATTCACCGTGGTAACAAAAAATTCATTTTGTTCCAAATACAAAAATAATTAAATGTGGAACGTAGTTGTAAATTGAATAATTTGAAATAAGGAACTGTTTAAAAAGATTGAGTACAGTACTAACCTACTTGTATTCAGCTGTCGGATTTAGTTCGCCACTTTCACGCGTCCGCGGCGCCGATAAAAGCCTCTTTGTACGGAACCTCCATGCTCCGGAATACTCGGTGATTGTACACGAGAGGAAAATGGTGAAGGCTTTCAACTATGGGTTTACCCAAAGTAAGCCTCTAAAAATGCTTTAACTAGGACCGATATTCAAGCGTTAAATAGAAACGCGTGTTGGCTGAAATGATTTTGTGTTCTTTTTTAACTGAAAACTTGTGTAGTGGGGTTTTGTATATAATTGATTAGGACAGGTAAAGGTAAATAACGTTCAATTCTTATTAACACGTTATCTGATAGATTTTCTTTCGTCGATCACTTTGTAGCTAATGTCAAAATGGTGTGCCATTTTGCTCATAAAAACAGGCTTTTTATAAAGATGTAAATAATAAATGAACAAACCTTTGCTGAATAAATGTTTTTTTTTTACTGACTAGCTTTTGCCTGCGGTTTTGCTCGCATGTTATCAAAAATCTCTTGGCCAATGTCACTTTCCATCCTTTCAACCACTTTAAAGATATTCAGATACAGTATATGCACTCCCGCCCTGTGTTAGATACAGATACTGACAGCCGCGCGGCTCTTGACGTGTGCTAGGGCTGCCTCTTGTAGTATTTCAACTACCCGACCGAAAGTGGATAGGTCTTATGTTTTTATATCTGTCAAAACTAAAACAAAAAAAGCGTTCGAAGACAACACAAATATCCCAGTTTTTCTATGACATATCAAAAACGAAAACATATCGTCCAAATTCCAATGTATGAATTCTCTCAATAATACGAATTTTACGGATGTATGTTTCCGACTCGAAATTATTATTATATTATACTCTATAAGAATAATCTTGGATAATTTTCATTGATGTCTACCACAAACTCAATATAATAGTATTTATTTAATTTTTATCTTAACTTTCGGAATTTTTACATTTTTACATTACCGTAAAATATTATGTTAATTCTGGGTGCGTTAATGCTGCTTTTAGGCAATCATATATAGCACAATACACGTGTCACGATCACAAGTGTGATCACAACAGTACACGATCTTTTTTTTAACCGACTTCCAAAAACGAGGAGGTTATCGCTTGTTACAATTCTCCATTTGTATTTTCCATACGTCACTATGTATCACTCGCGAATGTATCTATATTGAGATTAGATTGAGATCGAGGCGCGTCGGCTTGACAGATTTCCGGCCTGCTGTACTGTATGTAATATATTCCTATTCTGTGCTTTCAACCAAGTCCGTGCTTAACATCAAGTTGATTGATTCCTTCCCAAAGGCGTGACGGAAAGACAAACCAAATATACTTTCGCATTTACAATATTAGATTGAATTCTCATTTGATACTGATTTTCTAATGTTTCACCTATATTTTACTAAAAAATTATTATTTTGCCTGCTATGTATAGAAAAATGTGCCCCATGAAATATGCCTAAAACGCCCCAAAAATATATGTTGGTGTCATAACATAAGTGTAATATGTGGTGTGAGTGTGACAGGTGATAAATGTAACGCCCGACACGGATCCGCTCTTACGTTGCATTCATAGTTATATTACCTTTCATGTAACCTTAACGACGACAAAATAAGGATCATTTTCATAGAAAATCCAAGGTAGAATAATATTGGATGCGCATGTCCACCTGGACCAAACTTGCGCTACATTTCACTGAATTTAAATATTAAATTTTGTGAGCGTTGATGACAAGTTTTGTGTATGAAATATGTATTTGAAGTTTTTTGTACGCAAAATTCTAAAAATTGTTTACGACCTTTTTAATCAATAAAAGCGTGAATCAACTTTTTTTGTACCGCAATTTCTGCTTTACGAGTTATAACTGAGAATTTCAGAAAAATATACAGTTCTTATATGCTTACAAGCAGTTGCCCGGGGACACAAAAGGTCCCAGAATTTGTATGAATATTTGTCCGCGTGGAACTAATTTGTTTCATTTAATCGGAATAAAAAGTACTGCATCCTATCGTCATGTCAGCTAATTCCATTCAGTAGTTTAAATGACTGACAAATATCCAAACAAACTTTTTAATTGACAGGAGTAACTATTGTGTTAATTTTTGCGAAAATCGTCCCGCAGTAGTACTACAGTTTCAATAACAAGAAATGAGTTGAGTCTTATCTACCTTTATGAACAATGTAATGAAAAATATACAACATAGTCACGTAGCGGTAACGTGCATACAGCGATGCAAATACGTATTATTTATTACTCTAGGTCAGGTTTCGCCAACATTTTATTCAGATATAATAAATAATAATCGTTGCAAAATAAACAAACTAAAAATTTTAAATAATTCGTATATTTCTAAGAAGGTCATGTCGTAAAAAATTCAACGTAGCTCTAACTC
Source organism: Cyclargus thomasi (assembly GCA_026546445.1). NCBI lineage: Eukaryota > Metazoa > Arthropoda > Insecta > Lepidoptera > Lycaenidae > Cyclargus > Cyclargus thomasi. The sequence goes on from JAOTAV010024215.1 coordinate 6,814, forward strand.
ACTTTGCAAACTTCAACGCACGTTACAACGACACTCCATTACACTTTGCTACGTAATTCCAACTCATTTTGCTACGTAACTTAAACGCACGTTGCTAAGTAACTCCATCGCACGTTGCTTTGTAACTCCAACGCACGTTGAAACGTAACTCCAACTCACTTTGCTACGTAATTTCAACGCACCTTGCAACGTTACCCCAACGCACGTTGTTATGTAACTCCAACGCACCTTGCTACGTATCTCCAACACATGTTGCAACGTAACTCAAACGCTCGTTGGAGTTACGCAGCTTGGTATTCAAAGAGCCGCCGGTTGTTGATCCCTGCTCCAGGACAAAGCATTGAGTACACCGAATAGCACGCGTGCTTCAAACTATTTCACAAAATATACATTGCGATATTATGCTAACGAAGCCTCTATATTTATGTTATTCTACTTATTATTATATAAGTATGTTAGTTTTGCCCGCAACTTTGCTCAGCTTAAGAGGATATACCAGCAGCTAGAGAAATGAAAAGTAGGTATTTGTAATATCTATTGCTGTCTCTAATCATCCGCCAGAATTTGGGTTGAAAAATTGGATTTGATTGAAAATCCCCTTTAGGAGAAGAGGAAATCAACGATGCGTTGTCTCCTGATTCCTTCTCCAAAACTTTATCGATTTCAGTACTTTTTTTTATATAATTTTTAAATAAAATTGAGGGACATCGGGTCCCTATGTTTTTTTTAAATATAATTTATCCGAATTTATGTAATGATGATTGAACGCATCTAAAAATCTGGCCATCTTTTCAGGTTTTTGAACGTTTGTATCTCTGTTAATAATTAAATTATGAAAAAAAGAGAAAAACATAGGGACATACGGATAGTGGCTAATAATATTCATTAAAAAAATGTAAGGCTCTACCGGCATTATCCAGGGAGGAAAAATAAGACAACGTTTGTATGGAAAAACTGCCCTCGTGTCTCTTCTTAATTATTTTACGAAATTTCATCCTGTATATTATATAAAGCTCTGGAATACAAACAAGAAGAGAGCGTATTCCCTCTTATAAGGCCGGCAACGCACATACAACCCTGATGGCGGTGGTTGTTGCTTTCCATCAGGTAACCCGTTTGCTGGTTTGCTCCCCTATATTAAAAAAATAAAAAAAAAATGTGGGTAGGATTTATTACATTCCTAATTAGTGGATGCTTCTGTCATAACATCTACCTGTATGCCAAATTACTGCCCGATCCTTCTTGTTTTTGGTTCGTGATATTCCTGATAGATCCATATGTAGGTCAACCTTTAAATAGATAAAAATATTCCAAGAAGAAGAAAATAAAAATAATTCGTTATATATTTTACTGCAGTAAAAATTAGCCTATGTTTTTCAATACAGCTAGCTCCATGTAAAGTCTTGTCAAAACCTCTCAACTGTCCAGCCCACTAAATCAATGGTCCAGCCATTTCAACCTGTAGTTTTAAAGAACATACACACTAACGAACACACAAACCTTCGCAAATTTTAAAATAGTAGATTTTGATCATTAAAAAAAGAAAACACGTCTCTGAGAAATTACATCAAGTGCCTTAAAAAAAGAAAAACAAATATTTAATATTTTGTCATAATCATTCCAGGCATAATACACTCGTGTTAATCCTTTGTAAAGAGGGGGGAACACCTTTGAATCCGGTAGACTGGTCCAGAACAATCGCACCGGTATCGCCGACTGGAATTGTTCTCGATAGTTCGATGCTCATTCCTGAAATAACATGTGACGTGATTCCATTGTCTTTCCCCTTTGTCAGATAAAGGATTGTCTGGAAAAAGTGCGATTTATAGATATGTCTTTGTTGTACCTGCAGTGCCAACTGGTTTCTGAGTTTGTAAAATGTATTTTATGCGTAGATTTGAGAAATTCTATTAATAATAATAATAATAACATTTATTCAGCCACATACACATTACACAACATTAAAACAGTACAAAAATACTACAACACAAATATGTATATAAACTATTCTAAGTCTAATATAATAATATTTCGTATTAATTATAAATCTCGATTTAGCCTACAAATATAATTTATATTTACTAATATTATATATGCGTAAGTGTGTATGTCTGTTTATCTGTTACCCTAACAGTTTGCTGAGATATTTATTTAACCTACAAATATCATCCATACTAATATTATAAATGCGAAAGTGTGTACGTCTATTTTTCTGTTACCCTAACAGTTTGCTGAGATGTTTAGAGTCCTTAAATATAGAATACTTTTTTTCCCGGAAAAACTTAATTGTAGATAGACTATCTGTAAGCGGTAAAGCAGATCCAAAGTCTACTTATACAGTATACGAAAATTCTTCACAATAATATGTACAGTAGTTTCAGCGAGATTCACGGAAAGACATCTAAATAAAAAAAATATTACTTGGTAAAGTTTAGTCAACAATTTAATCAATTATATAAAAATAAATCGGATTTTCCTTCCTGACACTATAACTTCAGAACGCACGAGCCGATTTCGACAGTTTTGCATTCGTTGGAAAGGTCCCGGGCTCCGTGAGGACATAACATGAAAATTTAGCAAAAATTTAAAAAGGAAAGCTGGTCCATAATCATTCTCATCTGTGCTACCACGCGGACGAAGTCGCGGGTAGCAGCTAGTTTGATTTAATATATTTTTAAATCCCTAAAGGAGTAAAAAATATATTATTAAGATTAATTGGATACCAATATTTTTAATGGATACTTCAGAAGTTAGTAAAAAATTGAAATGATTTATATACCACAGTGAAATATTCGGATTCACGTTTACCGCAAAAGCTGTAAATAACGTTTTCTTTGTATTACAACTTTTATTTACTTATCATAATTTTTCTTTAAGCTTTAGATTTTTATTTTGAATAGCATGAATAGAATTACATTTACAAATGCACATTATTCATAACTCGAGCTTTAGCTTTGAATTAAGCTTGTCGGATTAAACTTAAAGCTTCGAGCTTCGCCAAGAAATGCATTTAATGAACGAGATAAGCCTACGTAACGTATAAAAAAGCGCTGAGCTTTTAAAAGCTTTTATAGCATACTAGATATTAAATCGACTTAATTTTACAGAGTTTTTTTTTTGGTGAAGGAACATTTTTGTGCCAAGAAAGATGGTTTGGGGTGTCTATGTCAAATTTTAGGACCAGCCCTCCTAGACAAGTGGCAAGCGATTAACGTTTACGATAATCGATTAACGTTTACGATAATATTCGAATTCGACTAGGTCACGTGATTTTTCGTTCGTTTATGTCAATCCCGTACAAAAACACGCCAAGCGATTTTCGTAAACGATCATTACACAAGTCGAAAGAGAAAAACATTGCTACATCATACGATCCTCTCATCTCATCCATCAAATTAATTTTTTCTAAAAAGTTTATATTGTCATTAAGACATTTTTAACTAAACTTTAAATTATTTAACTCTAAAGTATTTTAAAAATGGCTTTCAATTATCGACTGGAAAATCTCTTGATCGCTCGTTTATTGCAAAACAACTGACTCAACAGGAGTAACAGCTAATATCTGCGCGTTAATTTCTGAAAAAGATTGCGTTCCAAACACAAACAGATTAACATCCGCCATCGAGCAAAAGGAGCGCACCGGAAATGGGGGCTGTCTGCATGGCGCGCCATTTCCGCCGGCCCGCCCGGAACCTCACGCCTGCTTTGTACCCTCTGTTCTGTCTATCTTTTAAGAAGATGGTCGCATATTTTTTAATAAATCCCACGCCGGCTAAGAACACGGTGGCCGATTTCATAAAAGCCAAGCCTGTTATGCAGGAGTAATTTAATATTGCCGAAGTGTGTGCGCAGTACACAGGAGCACTCTCTCTTCTTTTACTCTCATAACTCAGTGGGATGGATGACCGACACGACTGGCGAGAGATCAGAGCGCAGGGCCGACTTTTTACATGTCTATCCGACCCATGGATCATCTTTCTTATCAGAAAATCAGCCTGCATTGTCCTAACCAAACTTGGAAATGTTTCCGACGGGGGAACTGAACCCATGACTTCCGTGTCACGAGCCGAGCTTTTAACCACTAGACCACGGAGGCAACAAATCTTTTAGTCCGCCTAGAAGGACCACGCTTTATGGCCTCTTTTCTATGCCTATAAAGTCCTATAATAAGATGGTAAATAAAATTTTTCTGTCTGTTAGTCCGACTCGAAGGACCATGCTTTATATCATCTGTGAGGCCCTTAAAAACGATCGTCGACAAATCGTTTAGTTCAGCATTACGTCATATATCTAGACTGGAACCTAACTTGAACACTTATTTATGAGGTTCATTTAAGAGATCTTATTAATCCTATTTATATTAAAATGACTAGCTTTTGCCCAGCGTTGATTTTCCTGTTATCTTGTTTTTTCTAATATTCTTCTTGGTTTTTTTGCTGTCTTTGAAAACCGAGGAAATCGGTTCGTGCGTTCTGGAGTTATAGCGTCAGGAAGGTAAACCCGACATATTGCTTGCTTGCTTCATTATTTGTAAATCAATTACAGTGAAAATATTAGTATTTTCACCGTAATTGACTTACAGATGCATTTAGATATATAAAATGGAATATATCAATCAATAGTCAATCTGGACCCGTGCTAAGTACCTGAGGGACTTGTGTTACGGGTACCAGACAATGGATATATATTTAATACTATACACATATTTAAGATTTTCATTAAATGATACACATATTTAATACACATCCAAGACGCAGGAACGTTGAGAAACTTTTTGTTCAGTCGGCGGGTATCGAACCCGCGACCCCCAGCTTAAGCTGCCAACGTGCTTACCAACTAAGCCACAGAGGTCGTCACCAATATGGTATACGATAATATATTGGAATCCTTTTATTCCGGTAAAATGGTTTATATTTCGATGGGATAAATCAATCGTGAATATCTTAATTTCACCAAGAAAAAAGCCAGTAAGCAAAAGTCGGACACGTAAAGACAGAAACAAGAAGGTCAATAGACCAAACGAAATATTTCTCGTAGGTGGCTGTCCATTTCAAAAGACAACACTTTGCAACATCTCCGATATCACAAGGCCTATCCTGTAACGTCGTAACTTTGTCGCCTGGTTATAAAACGTACAGAAAAAAAGGAAAAAGGATACCTTAGAAAACTAATTTACCTACTTTTTAGGGTTCCGTTCCTAAAAGGAAAACTGGTGTGAAAACTTTCAGTAAGTGAGTTTGACGGTGGCCCGACATCCCTTTTCCACTATCCATACTCCCATTCCCTATTCCCCCATAAAGACCGGCAACGAACTTGCGACTTTTCGGATGTCACATGTGTCCATGAGCGACGGCAGTTGCTTCCCATCAGGTAACCCGTCTTCTCGCTTACCCCCTAAATATAATAAAAATGGTCAAAACAGGACCAGTTTACTAATCTGTCTTTAAATGTCTTCTCGTCGTCCATCTGTCTGTCTCACGTTAAATTTTCAATGAATATGTCTTACTATTGCCGTTATTACAACAAATACTAAAAACAACAAATTAAATAACTAAGGGGGCTCTCATAAAATAAACGTGTTTTTTGCCATGTTTTTTTCTTTTTATAATAGATATCGCTGTTGCTCGCCTACATTGCACGTTTGCATACTTTTATAACTCTTGTGGTCATTTATAGTTACTAAACCAGAAACACGTTTTCCCAATTTAATCTCGGTACGCTTAATACGCGAGTCCAAGTCGCACTTGGCCGGTTTTTCAACTTACAAGAAGAACATTCTCCAATGTTCTAGAACGTGTATCCATTAAAGAAGTAATTAGTCGAGGAGCGTGAGACTCCGCCGCTGACAGCTCCCAGGACTTAAAACTTTCGTCGCCACAAACTATAAAGTAATTTACTTTGTAGCTAATTATATTACACTCTTATATAGAAGCGAGGTGTGGCCAGCAGCTTGCGCGGGTATTTTTTGGTATATATTTTACTTCTAGTTAATACTTACAACTCCGATGCGACGAAATTAGTTTGTTGCGCGGGAACTGTACCTTTTTGTAAATAAAAAGTATTCTACAATCTAGTCCTTCTGCAGGACTCAAAGTATTGCCTTTCCAAATTTCAGCGGAATCGGTTCTGTATTTTGAGCGTGAAGATGTAACAGAGAGACAGGCAGATAGACAGAGAGATACACTTTCACATTTATAATATTAGTATGGAAGTATAGAAGTGTGGAAGTATGGATTTCCTTTTTCGAGCCCAAAAACATTCTCAAAATGTCATCAAGCTTGGTCCAATCGTTAGTATAGAGTTATTATTTTAAGGTTTTTAGTACATTCAAGTCAAAACATCAATTTAATTTAACTTTTTAAAACCCTAAAATATTTGATGACTGATGAAATTAATCGTAGTTTTTAACATAAGAAATCGTCTAACCGATCTTTTTTTAATCTGTTCTCGATGGCTGTACAAGTTCTGTCTGAGGGATTATGTTATCAACGTAGGGTTTCTGACTTCAGCCACTTTACAACTCCTGTTTATAAAGCGACGCCATTTTGATTTTATTTAAAATGATGTTCTGCGAGGAAAAAAATATTGCAACTATAGTGCGAAACTCGGCAAGACAATAATTTTGAAGGAGTATAATGTGTATTATTATTATGTTTATTATTACTGAATATTTTTTTTTGTATGTTAGTCCTTCCTTCATTCTCTAACAAAGTAACCTATCAATTTTATTAATGACATAGACTTAGTAGGATGGTGAGTTTTGTATTTTTGGTTAAAAAAGAAAATGATATTTTAAAAAACCGGCCAAGTACGTGTAGCACTCGCGCACTATGGATCCGTACCATGTTAGAGCAAACATAAGTGAACAATCTTGAGTGTACCCGTTGCCATTTTTGATATCCAGCAATTAATAGCAAAAAAAAATCACGATTGTTATACGGATGACTCTCTTATTAATATATTTTTTTTGATTTTAGCATTTGTTGTTATAGTCGCAACAGGTATACCTAATCTGTGAAAGTCTCAAGTCTTTAGCTTTTACCATTCTCGAGACACAGCCTGGAGTCAGGCATACATCGAAGCCTTAATAGTAGGGTCCCGTGTTTATTCCTTAGGTACGGAACCCTAAAAACGAATTTTACCGATTTCAGATATTCACGCAAGCAAAAGCCTAAAACCACAGGCAAAAGTTGGCTTAATATTTATCTCCGCCAAATTTTGCATTCCTTCAATTCATGATGATTATGATAAAAACCGTCGTAATAAAATACGTTTTCCTCTCCTGAGTCCTGCACCACATATTAACTAATTAATCTTTAAAATTTAAAAAGTCCATGCGCATTTTGAGAATTAGTAAACAAATGACCAAAAGCACTGCAGGTTATTAAGTAAATGCGAGAAGCGTGTTCGAAACTACCTGCGAAACCTTTTCGTAACAAATTACTGAGCTGGCGTGCAAGTTGCATAATGCGCCCTGGCACACTGAAGTTTTAGCGTGACAATCAAGTACCGCGACTCTGTCTGAAGTTTGTGCTGAAACTTCTTTAGAGCGTGGCCGCACTGTGAATTTTATAAGGATTTTTGCCGATATATTTCTTATGATATTAAGGTAGCAAGCGAGCAGACGGGTTACCGATGGAAAGCAACTGCCGTCGCCCATGGACACTCTTAACATCCAAAGAGTCGCAAGTGCGTTGCCGGTCTTTATGAGGGTGTATGATAGGGGGATAAGGGAAGTTGGGCCACCGGTAAGCTAACTCACTGAACGAAATACAGCACAATGCCAATTCACGCCAGTTTTCTGTGAGGCCGTGGTATCACTCCGGTAGAGATGGCCCATTCGTACCACATTGAAGTAAAAGAAAATATAAAGAAATTTAGAAACCCGTTTTCAAATACATTGGTGGAGATATCTATTCGGTAAACTTGTGCCAGAAATCTCAATGAATTATATGAGAGTGTCCGCACTGGGGAATAAAAACAAAAAAAAATGTATGAAAAATCACTCGAATAAAATCCGCTGTGCGGACGGTCCTTAATGGCCGGTTTACGGTATTCCAATGATGGAATCCAGTAGTCTACTTTTGAAATTAATTTTGGTGGAATACACTGTTTTCCATTCCAGTGTCTATGCATTTCAGTCCATCGCTTCCCTCTATGTTAAGCTAGTAATCCAGAGTTCGATTGATCACTGGAATCGAATAATGCAAATTAAACTTTTCAAACCGGCTTGCCGTTTGAAGTTAAGCTCACCTATACAGAAATAAACTAGAAAGTGCATGAACGAATTAGTAAAAAACTAAAGAGTAAAGAAATAATAGTCTGTGTAGGAATTTTGTTGTTTGCTTAGGAGGTCAACGCACTGCGAGTCCACATAAATTATGTCAACGAGCTCCCCCCATTAGCCGAGTAAACTGCTCGTTTGTACGTACTAAAGTTTACCGACTACTTAAAAAAAGTTTAATGCAGAATATTTTAGTTCAGAAAGGAGCGTTATTTTTTGCGGCCTTAGATTAAAAATTTAGGTCTAAAAAGCTTTGGGTAAGCACGAAGGACTTTTTTTTAATTTTGCATAATGTCTCGGTTTATACTACTTGTTTGCATAACTTAGTTAATATTAAAGCAGCTGTCATATTGAAGACGCTTCTCAACGTCGAGGCCTCTGTTTTCGGTTAGACAGCTGGATTCACAAGGACCTAACATACTTAATAATATATAACTCAAGAGCCCTTATAATCTGAGAGCTGATAGCAAATTTTGAGTAGGTATTTTAAGGCAAACTGAAACCTTGTCAATTAACTCTCCTGTTTCACTCCAATACCGCACTGCAGATCTAGGGGGGTTAGCTAAAATCTAAACGTTTTCGCTTCTTTGTAGAATCGCCAAACAAAATAAGTGTTCGTTACGCCTTTTGTCATTTTCATACATTTTGTCTGGTGATTCTACAAGGAAACGAAAATGTTTAGATCTTGTCTAACCGCCCTGGCTGATGAGAAGCGGGGCCTACCCTACATTTTACCTAAAGTAAAAAAATATATATTCCAGAAATATATTTGGGGCAATATGTATTTTTATATGTTGTAGTTGAATATTTAAAGTATAGAAGAAATGATGAGCCAGATGATTTAGTTGGGGTTATAACATTGCCAGGTGCAATATTCAGATACCCATACTGGTATTGCATATATCTGAATATTGCATATATATTCTTTTTTTTTAATTTATTAGCCCCGCTTCTCAGTTCCATATTGAGGTGTAATATGAGAGTTATATGACAAGGTTCAGCTTGCCTTAAATACCTACTCAAAAATTGCTACCAGCTCTCGGTTTATTAAAGGCGGCTTGACAAAGCTGAATCGGTTCAACCGTTCTGAAATTTTAGGGAGACTAATAAAATTGAAAATCCGTTTTATTTATAAGTGGAGCCATCTTGAGTTGCTACTTGTAAAATGCTACTTATTTCTTCCAGTTTCCATACCCGATTGCAATAACAGAACTTTGTAAAGAAAACGCTCTCAGAATATTTATACCAACGAGCCAAGTAAGTCGATTATTGAACAACAAAATACTGAAACTTTTAAAAACTTGTAAGCGTCGTTCATATAGTTGCGAAGTTTTTAAGTCCTAGTGAAGTATGTGCGAGCTAACTACACAGATGTTCGGATGCAGAAACTTCAGTACTTAACATAAAACACGCTCTTACAAAAAGTAGCAGTTAAGTATCTTCTGCATGTTCTAATACTTTTTTTATTTTAAGTTTATAATCTGTTGAATTTGTTTAGATACTTTTATAGAAAAATATTCGTATACTCGCGCGGCGTGGTTTTGTTTAGGGTTCCGTACCTAAAGAGTAAAAACGGGACCCTATTACTAAGACATCGATGTCTGTCCATCTGTCTGTCTCCAGGCTGTATCTCAAGACGGTAATAGCTAGAGAAATTAAACTTTCACAAAATATGTATTTCAGTTGCCGCTATACACAAATACTACAGTACTAGTACAGCAAATACTTATAACAAAATAAATTTAATGTTTAAAGGGGGCTCTTACACAATAAATATGTTTTCTGCGTTTTCATTCCTTTCATAATATCGATAAATTCGACGCGCTTATCATCACCAGCGTGGCGTAGTGGCTAGGGTACTTAATTACGAAGAGGAATTTATTAATCAATTTAAAACTCAAAAATAAATTTAAAACTCTCAGAAATGCGTTTTCCCCATTTTTTGCTCTGTACGGAACCCTTCGTTTGCAAGTCCAACTCGCACTTGGCCGGTTTTTCATTGTTTGCCTTTTGTTTGCCGCACGCTTAGGGCCGGCCAACCGTCGTACATAACTTACAACACAAACGCCCGCGTCGGGTACCTGCAGCGTGCACCCGCATGACACAGCGAAGGCCTTAATATACCACTGATGACACGTCTATTGAACTAAGTCATTACCATAAAATAAACGTAGCAGCTACGCCCGTTTAAATGAGAACCTACCATAAAAGTAGATATATACTGAACTAGATTTATAAGCACAATCCAAAATTCAAAAACCTAACCGTCCTGTCATCTATCAGCCTCCCTATATATTATAAATCTACAATTATAAAATATGATTATGCAAATTATTTTTTTTTTAATAATTATTATATAATAGTTAAAATGATTGGACTGGAAGAAGAAAGTCCAGTGAAGGTTTCTTTTTTGTAGTGACTCGCAGTTCAAGTATTGATTAAAGTACATTGTCTGTCCTGATAACGAGCTTAAGTACCAGCATACAACAAAATAAACAAAGCTTATATTTTATAATTAAGTAAGGAATTTTATACCCTTTACAATTTAATACCTTGTGTAATGGCGGTGCGGGCTCTTAATTAAATATCGTTAGCCGCCGCTGACGCTGTAGGCACTAATGAGATACAATTGATTATCGCCATTTTGTTTAATATTCGCGCCATGTTTTTTCCCGCGAATCGAGGTCAGTTCCTTTTTTAAATTTAAATTTGGAATCTGAGATTTTTAATTAAAACCAGCTAGATAATTAGAAGAATATTTCGTGCTTTCATTTTTAGTTCATTAAGCAATTTTTGGATAAGCTCGCTAGATAATTAGGGAGGGAAGACTCACTGCGGTTCCGTAGTTGCCTTTATCCAAAAAAAACTAAGACTATGGATGTTAATAATTTTCGTAATATCTGATTATAAATTTTTCGTCCATTTTCTCTATCCGCGTCAAAATTCCTACTCTTCACATGAGATGTCGTGAAAAATAATTGAAAAAAATTTAGATTAAAAAAATAAATACAACGCCAATACAAAGATATTATCAATAGATGGCGCTGAGCTCGTATGATATGAGATGTCGATACGTAACAACATTCACAATTTGGGGATCGCTAACACGCATTACGGTAATGAGGGTTTATCAATTTGTAACAGATTGAGGAAGCCGGATTGGAGATTGAATAGAATCAATAATGCCGACGAAGAATCCATCTCATTACTATGAAGGGACGGGCAGCGGTAATTGACGCGAATCTAATTCCGCACGGATCCTTATTCCTAACTTGGTTTTGGATTGATTCCTGCAGGTACGGAATATTAATCCATGCTTCCTTACTAATATTTTATGCGAAAGTGTGTCTGTCCGTCTGTTACATCTTCGAGCCCAAATAGCTGAACCGATTATACTGATATTCGGTATTGAGATTTTAAGTCCCGGGAAGGTTTTATGTACCATACATTTTTCCGGGATAAAAATTAACCTTCTGCCGTGCGATTATCGAATTTTGATACAATGTAGTTGTGGGCATCATCGAGTACTAATGTAACGGGGAAAGTGTGTTTATTTGATATCTATCACGCCGTAAGGAAGCAAATATAGTCTTGGTTTTTGGCATTAACTTAGTTAAAAGTATGGATACTAACATATTATGCTCCTTTCAGTCTTGAGAAAACATTATGTTTTAAAAATTTTAAATGGAGATTTTTAAGAAGAGATACAAGGAGGAAATTCTTTTTCTATTTTCTCATAGCCCATTGGGACAGATGACCGACACGACTGGTGAGACATCATGCGCAGGACCGACTTGTTACATGCCCATCTGAGTTCCGAGTGTGAGCTTGTTACGTGAACGCGTTTCTATTATGTGGGATTTGTTTGACGGTCACATGTACAATCAGAGAAGTTGAAACAGATACAGATCGTGGACGTAAGTTATTATTAATTTCAGCGAAATTCTCGCCAACAAATTGTTGTGCAGTTGACATATTCCGACCAAATGACGTAGGACCATCAACTGGCTTTCTTTCAATTTTCCCCGTTATTTTCCCCGTCCCGCGTCCACAGCCGAATGTGAAAAAAAACCGACCGACGCATGGATCATTTAACTTTTTTTTCTCATTTTACTTATCAGACAATCAGGTGATCAGCCTGTAATACCCTAACCAAACTTGATAATTACTTGATTCCAACGTGAAAGTCGACCTCATGAACTCCCAGTCAAGAGCCACGTTCTATACCATTAGACCATGGGGGCGTGTCGATAATTCATAATGATACAAGTAAGAAGCGGCTACAATTTGAATATTCTATTGTCTTTTCGCTCAAGATTGGCGGTATGGTTCATTAACCCTCTGTCAAGTGTCTATACAAACACAACATTTTGTTTACAATCGAGTTTTGTATGGAAATTATATTTTTTTTGACAATTAAGTACCGCCTCATTGGAAATAAGACTCCGGGGGTATAACGTCAGATAGCGATTAGTTTCTTTTATTAGTCAGGACGTGTTTAACTACTTAAAGGTCCTTTTAAGAACTCAAAGGCTGTAAGGCGTTATAAATTATTTATTCGAACTTTCATATGATGCTCTTTCAAGCCTTATTTTTAGACACACTCTGACATATATTTGACAACATATTTTTCTTAACATGAAAAAGTAGCAACATTTGGCCTTACAGGCCGTTTGTCCACCGCATACCGTTACTATCAGCGAGATTATTTTAAACCGATAAAATGCCGACAGACCGAAAAAAAAACTTTGTGATCAAGGCGATATTGCATCTAGCGCTCATGTCGTCGCTGCTCTGTAGTTGCGTCGAGCGAAATGAAACCTAAAGTCTATGTCATGCATGCATTTTATCGGGACAAAATAAACTCATTGATGGTGACGACGTGCGGTGGACAAACGGCCTCAAAGAGCCAAAAGACGAACATTTTAATTTGTCTTATGTGGGCTGCATTTCAGCTGCAGTGTTTTATGTCTGACAGTGGGCTTATAGAAGAAAAAATATTTCACGCTTGGATCTGAAATACATTTTAAGATCAGAATAAAAAAATATTATCTTTACAATATAAACTAATGCTACGATATTATAAAATGTTTATCAACAGCGTATCCCTTTTAAATTTCTATTAAATTGTTGTTTACACTTTACGTAATAAGCCGGCCGGTCTTTCTTGAGTTTCTTTGTTAAGGACTTTTGTTTTTTACTAGATTAAACGTCTGATACTGTAGCTCTTAAATTATGTTTTTTCTGAAAAATCTAGTCATTAAAATATCGAAGATTACTTAGTTAAATATGAGTCTACATTCTAAGTATTAAATTTATTGCTGCATTTTATATATTCATATCATTGTAGCATATGTTTATTGTTAATTATTTCCGAACATCAATAGCCAATAGGCGGTTAGTTTAATATTTTTTTTTATTATTCCATCTAAATCAGCCGAGAGTTTTACTACAACTGACAGACATACAGATGCACTTTCACTCTATAATTTAATTGGTAAGTATTATTACATATTAAGTTCCATGACTATTTAAAAAGTCATCTAGGAAAAAGGAATATTTCTTAGTCACTTCTGTAGAACTGCACTTACGCAAAGAATGAAAAATGGAGTACTACGAAGTACTACGGAGAGCTACGAAGTGCTACGTCCGCGTAGCACCGTTAATGTACGCGTAGCGGCGTAGACTGTAGTATTTGCCGTGATGTGACCCGTATTTATGTCTGGTTTACAAGTATTATGTAGATAAGTAGCTAAATAAATTTTAACTTAATTTTAAATGACTTAACTTGCCACTTGCTACTAAATTTTGTGTTGACATGCACTTAATAACTTAAAGTTACGTTAAAATTTAGTTAACTACTTTTCAATTTAATAGGTGTAAACCAGATATTATATTGGAGATCTGGGAAAATGGAATAACCAGATATTATTCCATTTTCCCAGATCAATTCTGACCAGAAAAAATCGCTTTAGCAATGTCCATCTGTCTATGTGGCAACATAGGTCTCGAACTTATGTAGTGATTTCAATTTAGTTTATGTTAAGTGTTTTTGAATTTAAATGTAAATTAAAAAGTATCTATATATTAATAGGCTAGCTTTGTATCCTTTTATACAAAAGACGCGTAGATGTAAAAACATAAAAATTTTTCCCTGTTATAATTGATATAGAGAAAGAGCGTGGAATACCAATGTTATTTTAAATTATGCTTTTATCTTAGATATTTCTCACACTCACACTACAATATTTTGACATGACACGATAATCATAAACGAAAAACTCTTTGGTTTATGATTGAAGTCTGTGTATTTTTTTTATAACATTTAATGGCCTGGTAACGATACCTTTATACCAAATTGAAGTCTGTGATTAAATTAAGAATAGATTATATTTTTTGTAGCTCCTCAACACGACGGATTTAAATAATAGTGGTCGAATTTTGACGACAGGGCGACCTGAGTAACGTTTATTCTTCGTACAATTTATAAAAAAAACATATAGTCAAGTTTGAATATTGATGTCGAATAATGTCTTCAAGTGCTTCGATGCGTTCTTCTGCTTCTTCGAGTTTTTTCTTTTCTTTTTCTTTTCTTTTGATGGCGCTACGGCTATATAACCATGGCCAATATCGAGTAAAGGCGGGAAATCAATTTTCTTAGTATATAATTTTAGCAACGTTACAATATTTCATCAAGTCTAAAGTCTAGTCAAAGTCAAAGTAAATCGTCAATGCAGTCAAAGCGTCAAGTCAAGATTTAGTAAAGTAGTAGATGCTTTACTTAAGTTTTTAATTGAAATTCGAGTGGAGTTTTGGAGGGGAACAAAAAAAAACCACGTTTCTTGAAGTTATATCACTTGTTTACACTTGTGCATAACAACGAATGTTTAATATTCGATATTCTACCATTATCACACATTAAACACCGAAATAACACAAA
>JAOTAV010024226.1:0-22036 GCA_026546445.1 Cyclargus thomasi
TATATGTACCGAATATTATATTATATATCTAATATATACCGAAATTCAGTGAGTTACACAGTTTACTACTAAAAGTGAGAAAAAAGATAGTTGCAAATTATATTGATAACTAACGCGGTAACAGCCTTATTCATAAAAATATTTAAGCAATGTTTAACTAATCAAGGTTCGCTGTCTCCTTCTGGAATATTGAAAATCTCACACGACAGAAAAGGACTGCCAATCTTAATTAGTTTAACATTGTTTAATATTTTTATGAATAAGGCTGTTACCGCGTTAATAACCAATATAATTTGCAAAAATATCTTATCTCAGTTTTAGTAGTAAACTGAGTTTTGTATTCGAGGTAACAGACAATAGGAATCAATTCTTTCTAAAGATCGGCATCGATTGTTTCAATCTGTTGCATTAAGAGATTAAAATCACTCCAGCCGGGTTTTGAGAACGTAAAAACATTCAACGTTTCACAAAAATGAAAAGCAATTGTTTCGTCTTTATATCATTTTTGTAACCTACATTCCTAGGAATGTACTCTAAAATAATAACAGAAATAACTCTTAGTGTTTCGAATTTAAGTGTGATTCATTTTATGAAACTATGGAAAGAGTATTTTCTTTGAAATTGAAATGAAACGAAAGCTCGTTTTAGGAGAGCTCTGAATATTCATTGCAAAGCTTTTGCTGTAGCTTTACATTGCCAACTGTTGTGTTTCCTTGAAAGCTCCAATTGTACTTCAGCCAGAATAAACACAATTGAGACACCTACTTATCTGTAGTGTTACCAGTCATTATAATACTGTTATTATTATCAAACGGGCAGGGGTTTATAAAATGTTTAATGTCTTCAATAGTTTAATTACTTTTATAAATAAGTAATATTTTGTCTCTGTTAAGAAGTTAATATTAAAAGGGCTTTAAAGAGCTATCCGCCGTGGTAAAGAACGTCGATTATAAAATACAAGTATTTATTTTTGTTTTTATTATTATTGCGCCTATTTCAAGTAGAAATGTTTTACGTAGTTCAATTTCGATTTTATCGAGCTTTAAGGGCATGAAACTAACTACAACACGCTTACATTAACTAGACAGTTGATCTTATTAAAGAAATGCAAAATAAAACGTAAGAAAATGTCCAACAGCAACAGAAAACTAGCTTAAATTTAGATACCGATACAAGGTAACAATTGGACAGACTGTTAATATTATAAATTGAGGCTAAATCCATATTTAGCTCCATAGCCAACTTTAGGCTTTTTTCAGTTCATTGATTGTGTGCATAACTTCACATCGTTCTAAAAATATCTTGATAAAACTAATTAACGTATAAAAATAATATATAATGTAGACCTATCTTACATAAAACAATTTATTTTACAACCTTGTTGTGATATTAATTAATATAATAACAGATAAACGCACCTTCGCATAGTCTTCCGGTGTAGCCGGGGCGGCACGAGCAGTAGAACGAGTCCACGCCACTCCAGCACGTACCGCCGTGAGCACAAGGGCTATTGTCGCATACCTGCGTCGGAACACGATTTGGTTAATTAAAGCCATTCAAGCCCATTATTTTTTACGTCTTGCGGACGGTAATTTGACGAGACGTGATTTTCGTAAGTTCTTTTGTCTGGGGCTCAATTTTGATGGATTTATAAAAATTGGATCGCTAGTTTTCAAGAGCTTGTGGCATTGAGAGTCCATACCAATGTAGTGGGTACGTAGGTTTGGAAAGCTTCTAATAAAATTCCTTCTTAAAAATAAACACAATGAGCCATAACAAAACTGTAAATAACGAGTATAAAAACACAACAACTATTTTCGTTTAATTTGTAAACAATGATAATAACGTTAAAAATGTATGAGTTCCACTTATATGTCTGGCACTCGTTTTTGCAGGCCGATTTCTTCAATCTATAACGTACAAGGAATTTATTAACATTTCTAGAAAACAACAGAAAAACAAGCATCCAAGTCGCACGTAGGCTTTATAAATAGATAGCGTTTTCTCTTCTAAAAAGAACTCGACTCATATATTGGATGCGATGAATAATGCATTTGCCGTTTCGTCCGGGCGTTTCGTCCCATCCCAGATTATTTGGCGCTTGACTTTTATAGATTACTGCGTCGTTTGTCACTTCACTTCTACCTTTATAATTAGTTGGAAATTAGCGCTAGGTTTATTTTTACTTTTCCAATTTTTCACTAAAATATATTGCAATTTTAACCATTATTCAAATAGCAAGAATGATAAAGTAGCAAGCCTGACAATCAAATAATTAATTAAGCACTTCCAAATTAATACCTAATGGGATGTTACTATGTAAGTAAATCGATAATATAATATTCTCAAGGATAATGACGTAATCATCAGTCGAGAAACAGTCGTAGACTACAATGATAACGTGACTATGTATTAACCGCACAAGCTAAATGTAGAGAACAATATACAGATTTTTTATGATATTAAGGGAGCAAGCGAGCAGACGGGTTACCTGATGGAAAGCAACCGCCGTCGCCCAGGAACACTCATGACATCCGAAGAGTCGCAAGTGCGTTGCCGGCTTTTATGAGGGGCAAGAGGATTAGGGTCGTTGGGCTACCGATAAACTCCCTCACTAGACGAAACACAGTACAAACGCCATTAACGCCAGTTTTCTGTGAGGCCGTAGTATCACTCCGGTCGAGCCGGCCCATTCGTGCCGAAGCATGGCTCTCCCACGACAATGAGCATCCGTATTATATACTTGAGATCGGAAAATGTCGCATTGGTGCACGCTTTCACCGGGGTTTGAATCTGCACCACCACCAAGTACGAGTAACTCTCTCGCACGAAGGATTCCGTACCAGATTACTTATTAGAACAAACATAGGTAAAAATTGTCTTTTTTGTCTTTTCTGTTTAAATTTTATTACTGATAAGTGTAAATACACTTAGTATTTTGTGAAAATTTTGCCCGCCAGCCGTAATTAATATCAAGCCGAAAATAGCAAAAACATCACGTTTTTTGTATAATTGCCCCCGCTTATTTATTAAATTTATTTTGGTTTTAGTATTTGTTGTTATAGCAGCAACACAAATACATATTGTGCGAAATTTCATCTCTCTAGCTATTACCGTTCTTGAGATATAGCCAGACGGACAGACATCGATGACTTAACAATAGGGTTTTTACCCTTTAGGTACGGAACCCTAAAAAACACACACTTTTCCATTTATAGCATTAGCATGGATACCTATAACATTTTGAACTTTAATGCTCCAGAAACAAGATGATATACTCACAGATGTAGCGGGTATGTGGCACTCGTCGCCAACGAAGCCCCGCGGACACTCACACGTATAGCTGTTGCCGTGGTCGATACACAGCCGCTGCCCCGAGCACGGATTCGGCGAACACAGGTCCACCTAGACACGATAATAATGATCCTTCCATTCCAGCGATTGGCTGTATAGGGTGTGTCTTAGGTACAAAAGTATCTAAGTGATAATATGTGTGTGTTCCTTTTACAGTTTACTGTGAAGTAACAGTGCGGAAAGCGCAAAAAATGTTATTTGAATGGGCAAACTTATTTCACGGGGCCGCTTGTCCAGTGCGCTTTCAGCGTTTCCACTTTCACAGTAAACTCTATATAAGAGTATACACACCCTAAGGTCTTAACAAGTTATTTTCATACCACAGAAAAACTTGACACATTCTTTCATAGAAGTGTAGTGTCCCAAAAAAAAACATCTGCCTGTATACAGTATGACAACGACTTAAAATCACACCCTTTGCAAAACACACACAACAAAATATGTTATATACACAGAACTCTATCATATCTATGCATATAATAAAACAGTAAAATTGATGTGTAAAATGTAGGGGGCCTAGGAAGCTTTATCTCTCTATGCGCGCTAATCTCCGGAACTACTGAAGGGATTCGAATATATTTTTTTAATTTAATAGCTATTAAGTCTAGGCAACACACAGGATACTTTTTATCTCGGAAAAATGTACGGTTACCGTGATATACAAATTTTCGCGCAACGATGTTGCGGGCATGCGGGATAGTTGTGAAATAAAAAAAAAACAAAAAAAAAAAGTAAAATTCATTGGTTCGGAGCTTGAATCCGAAAATGCTATGCATTACCGATTGGTATCGAGCGAGTTTTCATTGAAATTATTATCCCGAAATCGTTTGCTGTAAAGTTCACAGTATACAGCACCAACCGTCAATGAATTCCCTAGTGTCGGATTTACAAATTTTCCGCATGTAGGCTTTTCCAAGGTGGCGTGATATTTTAAAAATTCATAACGAAAGAATATTTTACAAAAAATATTCAAGTGTACAAGTTACATTAAAATATTTTGTGTATCAGTATTATAATTGTGGTTTCTTTCGTATTACTTACTATGTCTTTTTTGTTCAAATTTTTAAAAAATCTTTATTTATATTTTTTAATATAGCGGTAGATCTTTTTACTAATAAAATCGTTATAAAAATACGAACATAATATTTTGTGTCTTTAATTTGCTTGCTGATGAATATGCCACTGAATTCCCCTGAGTAAATAATTCACGAATCCCCACTTATACCTTTTGAGACGAACACCTTGGGCATTTAATCTCAGGTTTTCTCCAATAAATCTTGGGATTTAGGGGCGAAATATGTGGGTGATTTATTTCGTCTTAACATCAGAATATATACCATCGTCAGCGTTTAGGATTATTAAACATAGTATTGCTAGTAACATAATTTTTTATGAAAAATACCAATCACTATATCTTATTCACATCGCAAGAAAACTTTGCTGTTTTTGATGAATAATGTGAAACTTTTTTGATATGAAAACCATGACAAATGCAAACGCGTAACAAGTGAGGCATATATTTGGATACTTTTGGGCCTGCGGCCGTCTAAGTATTGTTTTCGTACACATATTTGGGGACCTGCCCAGTTTTTGTAAAATTAAGCAAACAATCAAACGGGTCAGCTGATAAAAAAACTATGGAAGTTGACCTTGCACTTCTTCAACAGCAGAATAGTTGCTATTCTGCTGTTCTGTTCTGCTGCTGACCCCCTAATAATCCCTTAGAATTAGGGGATCTCACGCCCGTTTTATGTGAAGCCGTATTATGTCTCCAGTCAAGTGTTCAATTTGTTCAATTTGTGCAAAATGTTGATAAATCTCCTATACGTACCTTCAGTTGGCACATGTTGCCGGTGTACCCGCGAGGGCAGGCGCAGGAGAAGCCGCCGACGCGGTCGGTGCAGGTCCCGCCGTTGGCGCAGGGGGACGACTCACACTCGTTGTATTCCACCTCGCACTTGTCGCCAGTGTAACCTAAAGTACACACAGAGATTTGGTTTTGAGGTTTACTTTATAAGGCATTTAAGTTAAAGATTTACAAGCCTTTTCTGTAAGGGGTATAAAGATTGTAGCCGATTCTCAAACCTACTGAATGTGCATATAAAATTTAGTAAAAATCGGAGCCTTTTCGGGTTAGTGAGGTTACTAACATTGTAACACGAGTATTTTATGCATTCTGCATTAGATAGGTAAATTTTCTTTGCTTTCAGACTTTAAGCCATGAAGCACAATTAAGTCACAGTTTGGTAATAATTACCAAATAATTAAAAGGTAACTCTGAAAAGTTCTTAAGTACTTGTAGGTTTCTTTTAAATATTTTTTTTCCGTTATTCTTCTACTAGACAAGTAGAATTACTACTTCCCACACTGTTTCTCAAAATAAATAACGAGGTTTGAATAAAAAAAAAGCTGCAGACCATACTTCAGCACGTAAAAACACACACCGGACCATACGTATACAGGAGCCGTACTCTGAAACCGTTTTGAGCCTCAAATACTCTAACGATGATATTTCATCCAAATATCATCGTTAGAGTAGGACAACAGCATTCCGTTGAGTCCGAAGAATCGAATGTGCCGTTTGAGAGTAGAGCTCCAGTACGATCTTATCATATAATCGCTCCACTGACGTCACGACCGGCCTACTATAAGCTCCGGGATTTTATGCAGATTGAAAGGATGACACGAAAAAAGGTCGCCATAAAATAATATTCGAGTTTCCATAGCATTACGTCGGGATTTGCGTTAGAAATAAAACTTATTTTATATTTTTGCTTTATTATTACCGTTTCATTTGCTCTACCACGAATAGCAATTCATAAAAGTTAAGTCTTTATAATAATTTATTGAAAACCTTCAAACTTTACGTTGATGTCGAACAATAACAGAATAATAAAACCTCTTAATGATCTTAAAACAAATTACATAGACTATTAATCGTTCGTGCCATCGAGAACTGATTGTTGAGGAGCATTTGAAAGCTCTAGAACACACTCAATTACAAAATTTGTTCTACTTCATTTCAGTTCATGCTGATGATAGCTCGGTGCGAATTCGCTATCGCTGCTCCAATGAAGAAACAATTTTTGCAAAAACAAGCGGTAACAGAATCCCTACTTGTTATTCCGTCGTCGAACTGTGTTATAAAACTTCTAAATTAAAGTGAGAAAAGTTTCAAAATATTAAATTAAATTTCTACAAACTCAAATGTTTGTTTCGCCTTAATTTTCTTCTATATTTATTAAGCGTCGTCGGCTAACGAGGGTTTAGGTTTTTGTGCGAGTATCACTGACGCTTGCGGTCTGAATTCAAGACAAAATGGAAGAAGCGGGTAGCTAACATTTTACAACCTTGGAATAAATATTATTTCTTTCCCATAAAATTGCAATAAACCTTGTAATTTACCTATTTCATAATCTAGCTAGTGTATTTAGCTGTATACACTATTTCAATTTCAAATCATTTTTCTGGTCATAAGCAGTCCATTTACGCAAAAATTCGGCAGACTTTTTAAATGTTAATTACCCACTTCTTCCACTTATGTCCTCAATTCAGTCAATTATTTTAGGGAGCAATGTGCGTACGTGAGTTGCTCCATTTCTGTCTGCTCTCTGCGGTAAAAGCTTCCAACAATAAATATAATTTATTATTTATGTACGGAGCTACGCAAATAAATATATTTTAGTTAAGCTAAAACTTTTTTGGACAAAAGGAGAATTTGCTCGAATAAGTGTATGCTATAGTACTTTGTCGTCAAAATAGCCTGCCCTTTTTGTAGTTGTGATGTTTATTTTTCTTCTGTCGAAATTCGTTTCCCTTCGAGTCCCTACAGTGTTTACCGAAATAGATCAAATTGGCACAGCCGTTATGTTAAAAGGTTACCAGACCTTTTTGCATTCAGTTTCCTTTCTATTCGAAGTGAATTTCTACTGGAGGAATAAACGACTATATGACGATTTCATTTACTCGCTTTACCTACTTTACCTTATAGGTATTTTCTACTGTTTTTCGACTTATATGAGTAATAAAACAATTGTACCCAAAGATTCAAAATATCGACTCGAAGCTTTTACCTGGTTCACAGAAGCAGCGGTACTTGACATCGTCAACATCGCTGTCTTTTTCTTCTACGCAGATGCCCTTCACGCAGGGCTTCGCCTCACAGGGTCCTCCTAGGGCGGACACCTCGCAGTGCGCGCCGGTCCAGCCCTCGGCGCACGCGCAGTGAAAAGTCGTTGACCCGTTCATCGCCATGCTCATGCAGGACCCGCCGTTCAGACAAGGTCCGGAGAAGCACGGGTCCTTCTCACATTTTCTGCCAGTAAAACCTACAAGTAAGACGAACATATGACTTCCCCCTTTTTGTAAATCGGTAAACAATACCTATTAATAATATATAACTCTGATATTATATTTTCAGTAGCCTAGATGCCTCCATCTTATTCCTCCTCCTCCTCCATCCTTACTATTCTTGCGAACCTTTTAAAACATTTTCCGTGTTGAAAAACTATTCAGTGTCCATTACCGGGACTCGAGGTAAATGTTTAAAAAGATTTTATCTAAATGAGTTTAGCGGTGGCAAATTTATAATATTCGCAAGCGGAACATATCAGTAAGTTGCCCAATCCAAGTTAGTCGGGCTTAGGGGCTTTGAACATAATACTGTATTTAGTTGAGAATTTGTATATCT
This sequence comes from Cyclargus thomasi, assembly GCA_026546445.1. NCBI lineage: Eukaryota > Metazoa > Arthropoda > Insecta > Lepidoptera > Lycaenidae > Cyclargus > Cyclargus thomasi. The sequence continues at coordinate 8,045 of JAOTAV010024226.1, forward strand.
TATCTATATATAAATCGGTAAATACATCAATATAGATTGTAGAGCTTACAACACATAACATTATAAAGTTGGTATAAAATTTGCATCTTTATTCGAATATTTTGGAGGTCTTCTATTTTAGGTATATTATGCATACACCAATGGGAGATATGCATAGTAATGTGTATATAGGCTATATTTGGAAAATACATTTTGTGTCGCAATTTTAGTATCCCAACGCGTCGGTCGCAACATGTAAATGACATCGATCCGACAGCTTCCTGCCACATCAACATGTAGCGGTCACTTAATAAATATTCCTGCTTAGTTATTCCAAGCACATATTTCAATGTTATTTGTATAAAATGTAAAGCACCGTTAGAAGCAATATTTGTCTTCATTAATGTTAATTTTTATAAATATTCAAAATGGCAACATAGATATTCAATATTAACATATTATCACAGTTTCCCCTAATAAACCAACATTATATAAATTCATTAGAATCAACAAAGTAAGTTACATTTTATTTATTCTGAGTACTTGCATATCGAAATATGTACAAGTTAAATCACGTAATATGATACGCATTTACATTAATTTCTATTATGTTTATAACGTGATGAGTCTGTGATTCATAATTCCATGAAACAGGTGATTTTTATTCGCGCGAAAACAGCAATTAATTTATTACACGTTTTAAATGCGTCATTCGCTTCGTTGGTATATGTCAAGTGTTCAATTCTTCCTGTTCCTTAATAATAATGTACACTGTCAAGTCAATGGACAGGTGCTATCTATCCAACTTACATAAATGCTAAGCAAGGCAGGCAAAACTTACTTAATTAAACTACTACTCTAATTATTTTCACTTTTGAAAGTTAATGAATGTTAATGCAAAGGGATTCTAAAATATATTTCCTTACTTTATTCACTTATATAAATGTGAAAATTGTTTACGTGATATAATCGTAACACGTATCTAAATAGCAACACAAAAAATAAACAAAACCAGTTTAGCCAAATTATTTACATCGTTTACAACATTAATTATTTACAACTAGAATAATCTAGTTAAATCTCAGATGTTTTTTCTTGTCTTAGTATTTGATCATGGTTATGGGCTCACCACGTACATAAAGTTATTTAATAAAACCTAAAAAGTTTTCTCGCTTCTAACACGGCCGAGGCGCGAAATAACTAAACCGGCCTTTTACATTAACATATAAATGGTGACGAGGTTGCGCTATTCGTATTTATTAGCATAGGGCGCGGGCTACGCACCGTTGTGGTTAAATTGAGCGAAAAACGCAATATATTTGGAACTTTCATAAAATATTTCACCGTAAAAAGATTATAAAAACAACAATTAAGGGATATATTTTACAACTGGCAATACCTAAATAAATTATCTTTATGGCTGAGAAAGTTCCGGTAATGGCTGACGGTTTGCGGCAAATGTTTTTAACAGCTGCACTTGCAAGAAAGTTCTGATGACACGTAGTCTTTTCGAAATTGGTCTTTTATATTAATATATGTTGTCTGTACGTTGTTACAACTAGCTTGCTTTTTGCGTTGCTAAGCTAACTTCATATTTTTAAGTTTTACTTTCAATTTAGGGGCTGATGTCTTAAGTCAGGCGAAATTTTAGCCGTGACGACACTGCGAGATAAATATATCTATTGTTCAAAAATAAGTAGTAGCTTAGTGTGTGCAAAAAACGTTATCTAATTCAAAATTAATTTGATTTACATTAAATTAATTTATGTCCATTTAAAAAAATATTTTAATTCATCGGTCGTTTATGTCTTTTATATTAAAATTAACAAGAATCCATCCAAAGTTATTTTCATTTACCGCCAGCAATAAACCTGCGGTATTGGACTATTTATAGCGACCACAATAATTAAATTTCAATTTTCATTGTTAACACGCGATTTTAATATTCATCTCAATTAATTTGGAACCGTAAATTATAAAAAATTACCTTTATTATATATTAAGGTGCTATCAATAGTGGAGCTGACTTGAAGATTTATTATAGGATTAATGATAATGATTGAATATACTTCTCCCTTAACACCACTTGTTAGTGCTACTTCAGTTCGCTGCGTTGCTTGCTATTGAGTTGAAAGGTAATACGAAAGTGAAATAAAGAACTGTACCATTTTTTTTTATTAAAAAATAGGGACATCTATAGGCTTTTCGCCCATATCCTTTGTTTGTAATCCTTATGTTATGTTTTTTGTACCTAGGATCTCATCCAAACTTCTTATTCTACTTATATAACATTATTGTTAATCAGTCCATCACGCTTCGGACTTTTATGTATATAATAATTGAGTATATATAATATATTATATGTGTAAATTTTTATACTAATTACATATATAAATATGATTATTATTTTTAAATATATAGAACTGTACCGTTGGGATAGAGGCAATGGTAGTTGGCGCCGTTGGTTGCCTGAGTCGGGTTGACGCAAATACCTATATAATTATTAAAGCAGGGGAAGAGGAAGCACGCACCGCGTTCCTCGCAGTGGCGGCCACGAGAACCACTCGCATCACTGCCATTAAGCATAGTACTGTACCGTAGGGACAGAGGCAGTGGTAGTTGGCGCCGTTGGTAGCCTGAGTCAAGTCGACGCAGATCCCGTTGTTGAGGCAGGGGGAAGGTGAGCACGCACCGCGCTCCTCGCAGTGCGGCCCTGAATACCCCCCACAGCACTGACACTCGTACCCCTCCTAGAATATACTGTATCTTTAAATAGATTCTTTAATGGGACACACTCCTATAATCTTGACTATACGAGTATATAGTTGAATTTTTGGAGCTCCGTGGTAAAAATATTAACGATCTGATTGTTACTGGTGCTAAAACCTGAGTTCATAACTATGACCATGCGAGCAAGCAGAAGTCAATGCAGTGGCGTAAACAAGCTAAATGTCCAAAAAACAGAAAACCCGACTGCAGGAACTATTACAATATAAACATCGAGTTATGTATATATCTAGAATGGCTATTTAAAGCCCTTCATTTCGATATAAATGGGACTCGACATAAATGGGCGGAAAAAAATGTTTAGAACTTTGACTTCAAAAACCACAATTTTTATTTTTTATTTTTAATGTACGCTGTGTCACTTGCGCTATCAGGAAAAATCTAACGATAACTCATACGTCAAAATCCATCAACCCGTTTAGGCTGCAGGAGCTTGCCAAACAATTGTATATACATGCATACATATATACATGCATACTCTCGGAAAACAAAACCTTCCTTCTGGCGCAGTCGGGTAAAAAGGAACAGATCCACCAAAGAAGTTCAAAGTAACTGCGTCAGTCGGAAAGCTCTGGCCTTATTGTTTTGGGATTCTATGAGAATATTACTAATCGAGTACATAAAAAAGGTCTTAGTATTACAAACGCTTCTTAATCTTACGCTAACACAATAAAAGTAAAGATGCGGGGAAATCGACGGTTGTATTATTGCTCCTGCACGATAACGCGTCTGTTCACAAGACGCGCATTGCGATAGCTGCTGTGCGGAATTGCGGATTTTGAAAAATCCATCATCCACCCTACAGCGTCTAGTATTTTACTTCCTATTCCCAATCTTAATAAGATCGTCCAGGCAAACATTTTTTCGATAGTGAAGAGTTGAAGGCTGCAATTAATGAGCATTTTTCGGATATGGCAGAAAAATATATTTTGGAGGGAATTTAAAAACTTGTTTTCCAGGACAAAAAGTGTATACAAATAAGTCCTAGGGGACTGCATTGAAAAAAAAATGTTTAGAACTTTTTGCCTATACCGAGAATCCATTTAACGCCCCTTGTATACGCCTAGAAATAAAAAAATCAGTAAACTAAAATTCGCAATCCCCACTTTGGTCGTACACAATAAATAAAATACACAAAAACAGTACTAAGTTTTTAAGGCGTAGAGATTAAAATAACTGTATCCGCATTTCACTCGTGAAAATGTATTAATTAAAACAGGATTAGGGGATACTGTACTGAATTTCAGCCCCAAAGCGTCGCTTAAATACGAATAATCCTTTAATCGTGCAAAAATCCATACCACTAGAGCCGAATTCGAGTGTGGATTAGATTTATTTTTGTTGCGGCGGATGCGGGTCTAATTGTAGAGTCCGATTTCGCTTGATATTTTCAAGAGGCTACTCGGAAACGAATGAAACTTGCTACCCGATGCGATACGCTCGAATAATTGTTAAGGAAAACCAATTGCGTAATCTGGGAAATCGATACGAAAATACAAAACTCACCATCGAAACATTAGTATAACAGACGCCCTTTCCGGAACATTCCTGCGAGTCCCCGCAGTTGTCGGACTTGACGGTGACCCTGAGGCGCACGCACTGGGGGCCCCATCTCGCCGACACCACTGCAAAAAACACTCCGCTAAAACCTTAAAAGCTTTCTTCGCAAAGTCAACACCGAGCGCGCCTCCGCTACTTTATTTTTGTTGAAATTCGTTTGTTTTTCCACGGTGCATACTTTCGCGAAAATATTTTCGAGATAAAAGAGCGCATCTCCGTATCCGAGATGAAACGATAAAAGAGAAAGCTTCTCGTTTTAATTTAAAGTGGACGTAATAAAAAATAATTTTCGGAACAGTTAATATGTTTCCATCGGATCGAGTCATCGTTTTACGTAAATTAATTGTGTATTTGCAAAGGGACTTTCGAAGTGATTTATGTCTAATTAATTATTTGGTCTCTCGATCGTATTTACTGTTTATACGGAGGTATTCATTATTTTTCATTACTAATTTAGATTCGATGAACCTCGCATCTATATTGAAGTAAGTAAACATCGATGGAACTCGAGTTAATTATACAAGATTTAATTATAAACTGTACAAGCGAAGCTGCGTTATCAAAGTTAGAGAGAAAGTTTAAACAGGATTTAAATACTTATCCGCGAGTCAGTTTCAGCTACTTCGTCTGCTCCATAACTTCGCGAAATTCATGGAATAAATAAAGCTCCGATAAACTAAAATTTCCACTAGCGCTTCAACATTTTATGTCCAGTGTCGTTATTGCGTAAAAAGTTTTCTGGTAAAAGTTAAAACGAAAATTTTCGACAGCACGTTTAGAAATATAAATAAAATAATAAATAAATAAAAAATTTCCTGAGTAAGGGATAAAAAATACTCTTGATGATATATGATATCTTACCAATGAGTAAATTGACACCCTCCGTCAAATCTTTATCGTACAGTGTGAACAGTTTTGCGCCCTGCTCGTCCAGTGGCGTGATGTCCAGCAACATGCCGTCCGACACGTCGCAGTGCTCATGGCCTTGCCGGGTCACCTGGTACACTGCGGGCTGCTGGTGAGGCCTGGAAAAGACCTCGTGGGTTATAATCGTCTTTTTCCAATGACCGAAGACCAAAAAATATTAACGTTTAAAATCTTTCCATTTTCTAACTTATATATACTACTATTAGTACAAAATCATAAAATACATTTAAGCACTTATTTAAAAAAACATTGTTTCTATTAATAAAATACATTTTTAGTATCTCATACGATATCACGTCATAATTTTACGTGAAAAAATGTGAAAGCCGAACCACCGGGTCGAACAATATTCACAGCTAACAATGGAGGCAAACCAGCGAATAAATGTTACATGAACCGTATTCTCTAAACGGATCAATGAATAATCGTAATATAGGTCAGTGCGTAGAGATAGAACCTGCGACCCACCTGTCGTCATCCGAGCGCGTCGCGTCCGTGTCGTTGGTTTCAGTTTTATTCGCATGGGCCTCGAGCACGGGGTCGGCTATGCGGACTATGAGTATGTCCCCGCTCTGTATGTCCGCCGACCCCTCCCAGGATGTGATGTAGGGGGCGCACTCCCCCTCGCTCCCCTTTCGACCCGAGCACTCCTCCGATATCAGCAGCACAAAAATAAATTCAATTAATGATAAACGGAGCACATGTTACTGGTATTTTTCGATTAAGTAGTGTTTAGCACTATTTACAGTAACTTTTGCCTAAAACTGTGCCAAAACTAATTTGTTACTGTCCACTACAAAATTATGCGCAGCTATAAATTACGCAAGAAAAGCCGCAGTGAACCACTCGTTCATTATGTTCAAAAACCTCAGCCTACAAGAGTCCGTAATGGCTATATAGCTAATTTGGCGACCATGTTGAAGAGTAATCTTCCATCATAAAAGCTATTTAAAGTGACTTTGAAGGAAAACTTTGCCTGCCTACTCTGCGTATAAAATTGTCGCCTTAATCATAAGAGACTTCCCGAGAACGTATAAGAAGAACTTTTATGACGAACTTAAAAGATCCATTATCTTTTGACTATACCAGCTTTTTGGCGATGTAGGAGTTTCCGAGATATTAGATAACTTCGTAACGCGATTTTATCGACCTCACGCTATTGTTAGTTGTTAGATACTGTTAAGAAAAACATCTAAGACATAAGCACCTACTTATGTCTTAATATTATGTAAAGTATATTTTACAGAACAAGCAATTCAGAATGAACAAAGTATATTAGCATTATTTTTAATTCTCGTCCATCTATCTTTCCGACTTGCTATCGCAGTATCGTAGATGAGACATGCAAAACTTCAACACGAAATTGTATGCGGTTTTTAACCTTTTAATTGCTGATGCACAGTGGAAATAAACTTTAAAGTTGATAAGAAAAATAAAAAGCAGATAAAGTAGCTGCTAGGTAAAAGGTTGCAAACTGGACTGGATATGAAATGGGAAATATTACATACAAGTACTCATACTAGTCGATGCGAACGAAATTATTTCTTTCCTTCTAAGTTATCAATTTCTCTTTCTGCTCAAACCCCTAAATCGATCAGGATTCAAATTTCGATTGAAAAGTTCCGGAAAAAACTAAATTGCTGCGTGCTCCAGAACGATAAATATACGCGGGGAAAAAGTACGTAAAATATTTTTATGTCTAAATAATAACAATATTCAGCACCTAAGCATCAGAAGCCCTAAAAATAATGTACCTTTTGGCATCCTTGTTTTGTTCCAGTTAAAGGTCACTAGGCAATATGGAGCGGAGTGCGGACCTCGCGCTAATGTAGTTATTGTGGAGCACAGCTTAGTCATGGCGCAAAATTATGTCGCCGCTCTGCTTATGTTATACCTAGTATACTACACGAGTCACGGCTAGTCTTAAATTGTCTATGATAATGATGTTTTTTTGCGGGCTTTGGCCCACCATATATTCCCAACATTGTCCCTCCAGTGTCGCCAGGAACGGCAGCTGTTAAATAGTAGGTACTTGAGTGCAGTTTTTTTTTTCGTAAAAACAATATCTCTATCCATGATTAATTCACGGAAAACGATATTGTTTTTTCTTAAAAAATACACATACAAACCTAGAATGTTCTCAGTATCTAATCCTACAATCGATGTTTTATTTTGTTTTAACTTACTTAGGTATTTATTGTATTTAAAAGTTATGTTCTCATTTTTATTGTTTTGTACCTAATTATAAAATATAAACGAGGCGGCATCTAAATATTACACCCTCATGAATAATTTGTATTAAATTACATAAAATGAAAGATATAAAAGATAAAAACCGACAGGAGGCGTAATAAAACTGTCTCCGTAAATAAGCTACGCCATAAATTAAACATGAAAAAACTGATGAAAATATTGCCAAAAAATTACATTGCATCGCATTTTTATTTTAGTACACGACTTAAATTTTTAAAATTGCGAAAGTTCATCCGTATGTACATTACCGATTAATAAAAAGTTAAGTTCAGTCATGAGAAAGGACATAGGATATTTAATTGCGGAAAATGCATGACGTGTCCCAAAATTACCTACTTTGTTTGATATGCGTAAATTAGTACACGCAGAAGAAAATCGTTTTTATCAGGTTTGCAATTATTAAACACCTTATTCATTTTTATTCAACTAACGTCTCTTTAGAATGTTTACTTAAGTTGTCTACAGCATGGATTTCAAACAATTTTTGATAAATAGTATAGATCAATAATTATTTCACACAAATTATTTGTCACAAAGCGCAAGAACAGTGACATCTACTTTACCGATCCGTGACCACGGGCTGACCGCTGGGATAAAATATGGCTCAGTTCCATCCGAGCGAGGAGTCATAAAACACAGAAAGTCCAGCTTACGAATTGACAAATATGCCGACAAAAACCTAAGTTACGAAATTCTCAGACGTACATGATTTTCTCTGCTCATCTAAAGGAAATCTACACAGCCTACAGTGCTATAATATATAATTTATATTATACGAGGTTAGGAGATATATATCTGAGACATTAAAAATTAAACTTTTTACAATAAGATTTTTTTTATTTCTTTATTTAAGGTCGCTTTGAACAACACGTTTATCAGCGTTTATCACCTTAAAACACAAACAAATAAAGATTTTTATCAAATTATACAAGTTACAAAATTTGAAAAAAAAACACTTATCAGGGTTACTTACCTAATGACACAAATTTATCAAAACTTAGATTAAATATTTGTCGTTCGAAACAATAACTACATATATATAAATAATTACATTTAAGTAAAACATGATTGGCTGAAAACAGAAAACTTCATCTTAGTCACGACATAGGAGTGATTTTCGTAAATGCATCCCGCATTGGTATGGCCTATTCATAATCGTGTTTCGAATTGTATTTAATTTCACCTTTTAAACCATCTGATATAAAATTGTGTAATTTTGAGGTCTCGGTGATCCAAATTTGATTCCACTTAAGATTTAGTAACTAGTTTAGTTTCCGTTTGGCATCGTTAAGGATAATGGGTATGACATGTTTACTAAAAGCTTCATTTTTTAATGGCTCAGTTTAAACCGTATTACATCACATCGCCTCCTCGTATTGCTTTAGATCTGACCCTTAAAGAAGTGAGCATACTGTGATGAGTTGCGCCCAGCCATGCCCAGTCAATTGTTTGCGCGAAGCTTAGTATTACAATGAATCGTACGGTCAAAACCCTAAAGTTTCTTCTATAAGCTAAGATAACAACTATAACGAAGAGCTAGTTATACCCTCGAGGGTTATCGGTAAGCCCTGAGGAACATGACGTCATTCCTATTAATATCCTCGGTTCATTATATTAAGCTACGTGAACTTTTATCTCCAATTATTATTATTATTATGGACCAGTTACCACTACGTTTTATTTCGTATATGGGATACGATATCGGCAGACAATAATCGATATTATTAAACGATACAGCGGTATTTTATGTCGCTCGGCCGCACCTTTGCAATAAAATGTTGTATCTGAATTGATTTTATCTATAGATTTGTGTCCCACAATAAAAGGCTAACTAGCTAGGAAAAAGTGTAGTGAATCTTCTGCTTACCCGCAGTTATCTCGCTTTGAGAAGCTATTTTTTATACGAACTTTCAAAACAACCCTTAGGAGCTGGATTTTACAAAATCCCATCTTAGTCAGCACCTACGTCCTAAGAAGAACCCGCATGAAAATTTTTAAACTGCTAGCACTTGTGGTTTCTCAGATCTGGTGATGTGTGTGTGTGTGTGTGTGTGTGTGTGTAATGTGACCTTTCGCTTTTATATATATGTATATATCCGTTAAAATACACGCAATGTTGCAAACACCGAAGTGACGTTTATAAATGAGCAGTACCTGAAAATTACATGAGAAGTGAGGTTCTGTGATTACTCCTTACTCGGTTCCCTAATTACCCTTCAGGACTAAGGTTAAAGCACGCCCACATACATAGGTTACAGGAGACAAATGAGATAATTACTTTTTACGCTCACATGCAAAGTAAATGAATGAAAGTACTCGGTTTTTCTTATTTACTTCAGAACCCTAAAAGAGACTCGTATCAGCTAGAAAACAGATTTCATTCAATTTATCACTAGTACACGCGAACTTTGACCTCCAAGGGTGACATCTTTAACTTGGAAAATTTATCTACACTTGGGTATACTAGAAATGCAAAAATAGCGGTTTCCATACAACAGGCCATAACGTTTTCCACCCTTTAAACTCTCACCTAGAGTAATTATTTTGTAGTATGTTGTGGAAATGCCTCAGAACTAGGCTTCTATGTTTTTGTTTTTTTTTAATATTTAGTGTAGATTTAAAAATATTGGATCATATTTGTTTTGTACAAAATCACTAAAGTGAAAGTATATCAGAATATATGATAAATATTAAAAAAACAAAACATAGAAGCCTAGTTCTGAGGCATTTCCACAACATTACAAAATCATTAGTGGGTTTAAAGGGTGAATAACGTTATGGCCCGTTGTATGGAAATCGTTTGGTACATAATTCTCTTAACAGTTCTAATAGAACAAGAACATCAGTTAAACTAATTTGCCGGTAACGTGTGATCTTTTTTAAATAAAATAAGGACGCAATCGAGCAAATGAATCACCTGATAGAAAGCAACATCATCACCCATGGATACTCGCATTGCGGGTGTATAGTTTTAATTTACTTGTAGTCGTTACATAAAGTCTATTCTTAGGCAAACTTACAACTATTTTTCCGAGAAATTTATGATAATGTCCCGGGACCTGCCCTTATCACACATATTCGCGTTTACTACGGACGGCAAACGACGTACTAAAAGTTTGCCGTCATTAATTCAGACCTCACTAGCTTTGAACCCTGTTAGTGATGATTAACGAGTTCCTCGCCACTAGAATGTTACATCGATGTAGTCATTTTCATGTCACATCGTGTTAATGTTAAGTCCTTACAAAAAAAATATACAAGTTATTGAACAAGCACACTTGCAATACAGTTTTTAGCAAGGGCTGCGTTAAATTAATCTAGGTATAAATAGGTTTTAGGCGAGTTCGATTAATTATTATTTAAGTTTTTTTTAACAGGAAGCAAAGCTCGGAATCCCAGGTTAATTTCAGTGTCAAAAAATTAAATTAAAAATTTTAAATGAAAAATTACATACTGGAAAATTTAAAACGTGCGAAAAACTGCAGCAACATTTAATGTACCTGATTACGACATCTCAAATTTCCTACTTAAAAAAAACCATTAAAAAAAATTGCAACATAAAATTCACAGTTCTACGTTCTTTATGTATAGTATACCGTATACCGAATACCACATTCTTTGAGGCTTCCATTTCATTTAATCTTCCAATATTATATTCATCTGCAAAAAGCAATAAGTATTTGGGAGGCAAAATCCAAAAGGAATTTGTGAGTGCTCGTCTCGTATTAAGGTGTCTCATTTCAGGATTATACATCCAAGAAAGAATAAATTTCACCTATATTTTAATGAATCGAATATTCGAAACAAGGAAAATGTGAAAAACGATATACACTCCTTTTTTATTAAGCCGAGGAAAATGTTTAAGCGCTCAGCGTCAGATAAATACTCCATTGAAAAAATGAAGCCTATCTGTTTCAAAAGAAATTATCTTCAAAACTTATCTCGTGTGTACAATGCTTTTGTCTTCAAAATTTTTGTGCTCTCGACTAATGCTACGAAAAAAAAGCTCACACAATCAAAACAGGTAGGCTGTTCGAGCTTTGTATAGATATTTCAAAGCTATTTAATTACCTAAGTTGTTTGACATTAAAAGTTTTGACGAGAGATACTGTAACCCTTTTAAATCAAAACTTACACTTTTAAGTTCGCTACTTAGCTGTAAGTACCATTAAGATCGAGTTGCCAACCTTCAGCGAACGGTGAAATTACACCTTAGATAAACGTAGGTAGTACGGTTTAACTAAATTGGAACCAGAAGTTTAAGATTAAACAAGATTACCCACATTGGAAATTTGAGCTTGGAACAAAATTACATTCGACATGATGGAGTCTAGGATTTAGAAGGTAACAGTTCAAAGCTTTCATTGTTAATAGGAAGTCATGTGAATGTCATGTAGAACGTCAAGAATTTTTCTGAACTATATCTTATTAATTATTTTCGTTTCTACAGATTTATTGTACGTATAGATCAGATTTTCTATTCAATTTAGGCATCATAAAATCCTCCAAAGAAAAATACACTCTACCAGACAAATTAACATTACTCTGATATATATTTTAAAATCCAAAGGCCAATTTGTTATTAGCTCCTGATGATATAATAAACGAGTAGCTCCGTTCAGCGTAGAGTTGAAAATCTTTCAGCTTCAGGGAGTGCATTACTTTTATGGGGTCACAGAGTCGCTGGGGACCGTGATAAGATAAACTTACCGTGACGGGGAAATTGAGTTCATGCGTTTCGTTCCCGCGCCAGAGACGGGAGTCGCGCGGCAGCACGGGCAGCTCGCAATCTACGGCCCTCTCCGGCGCCCGGCGCATCGTTGGAGGGGCACTAGTGTTTGCCTTCTGCCGTGTTGCACTTTTCGCCGCCTTTGTTGGTCGCTCGGTCGTGTACTCTGTTGTTTTTGAGGCTTTTGTTGTGCCTTTTGTCGGAGCTAATAGCTTCAGAATGGGACTCGTGCTGGAGACTTCCATTGTTTCCGTCGATATCGCCGTCACGTTGCCGTTTTGTGTCGTTTCAGGTCGACAGACGGCGCACAGCGCTAAAAAGATCGCAATCTTCCCGACCATTGTCGACGGGCGCAATCTTTTCTGCATAAATCTAATTTCTGAATTGCTCATGTTTATTGCTGAAATGCTCTTGATTTTTTTGGCACCGACTCAAACACAATTCAGCAATGCCTGTCAGTAACAAAATAGTGCAATCACTATGCAGATAGGTACCAAACATGATTTAAATAGTTCAACAAATTACACCTAAACCTTAACTTTAAATATTATACTCGGGTATCTCAATCATTAACTGTAAAATGAACTTGTTCACATTGTAGATAATCTTTAAGAAACCTTCAAAATCTAATATAATCTTTTTATTAATCTACCTAGGTATCCACTTAAAAATATAAAAAAAATATTCGCTATAAGAAAATGAGGAAAACAGTGTCTAATTTTAAAATTACGACAACTCTTTAATTAAGAAGCAGGTAAAAAATATAAAATTGGCGTAAGCGTGTTTAAAAATGACCCGGGGCTGAAGGAAGGCGAACCTCCTTAAGATGTTGATAGGGAAAACATCTATAATTGGAACTCTCTTGGGGCTTCTTAAGTGGTCACCCTCTTCATCCCGACTTTATTATACTTACGAAAATATTCGAAAATTAATTTTTCATAATAAAGCTTATTAATAAATTGGTAAAATTAGCAAAGGTCTATATTGCGCCGAACAACCTGGCATTTTGTAATTTTATTAATGAATAAAATTTAAAAAAACTAACTGAAATATTCCCTATACCTACAGAAAAAAAAACAAAAGTGGTCCCTCTGTTCGTCTTCTCATTTTTATACAAACTTGTGAACTATTTTGGATGAAATTCTATGTGGAGCAAGTCCCAGGAAAGTACGGACTGAAAATAGGTTAGTTTCTATGGGGTTTTCGTACACTTAAAAACAGTGCAGTACAGAGCCCGTGATTCAATCTTATGGCTGTGCAATAAACATCTATTTGTCTTATTTTTTCTAAGACTAAAGTTTTTACGATAAACAGATGTTGTTACAACATTGAACTACCATTAGTAAAATCCTCATAAGAATCGCTTAAAATAACATGAAATTAGCAACTAATAATGAATTCAGATTAGTTATCCTCATAAATATAATATAATAATTCTACACTACTATTTATTACTTTGCATCTTACGCAAACACATCACTACGAGCTTAAAAGCTTGAAAATAAACTTAAAATGTTCTCGCAACTATCGTCTATACACTTACGTATATTTTTTTCGTCATCCTTCCAATTTTGTATGTTGTTGTTAAGTGTTTATCACAAGGAAAACAAATGTGTAGGGCGGGCGGCGACGGGCGGCGGCGCGGCTCGCAGCCTCCGTGACACTGAGGGCCGCCCGGACCCCCCCCCCCCCCCCCCGCCCCCCCCCCCCCCGAAAACCACACAATCGGTGCTTGGGGGGGGCTAGTTCCCGATAAA